>JAQFYC010004027.1:0-18560 GCA_034694165.1 Tomocerus mixtus | reverse complement strand
TTTTACCATAGTGCACTGCACACAACACAAAACAACTAGCTTGCATGATTATATTTACGTATATTATATGTAGGTGTAGTATATGCTCGAGATATTGAATACACACACCATAAATCTTCCACGTATAACTTTTAACGATTCTTCTTGCCTCGTTATGAATTTTTTCTTATGCCACACTACAATAATTACTTATATTATATTATACAAGTATCAACGTGCAAAGCAAATTCAATCAAAATAATCAACTACGATATTGTACAGTACAGTACACCCGTGTCATGTTATTGTTTGTCTAATCTAAATGCTGCATTTATGGCAAACGTTATTGCAAAATACTTTGCACGTGAGTGTACCTAATTCTTATAATGCTAATATTAGTATTGTAAAAATTCTAAATAGTTACCATACATAATACAGATCTGCATTCAATTCAAAAAGAAACCTTACTAAACTGACGCCCTTCGACGAGAACAAAACCCAGTTCAGTCTCAGTCTGCTTAATATTTTCAACTCAACAATCCCTTCGTTGTTCCCTATAATAAGTCCGCGTCATGTCAATGTATATATTTACAACAATTTCCTCCGTCTCTAAGTATTCTACGTTGATACTTACGTGATATATGCGTCTAGCTTAGCTAGTTTATTCTGTCGATGCTACGGATGCATGGATTGAATTGCACTGTATTTTACCCTTCTATTTACTCATTCTAAATTCAGTGAACTGAATGGGGGAAGTAATTTTACAGGGCGCACCTGATGTTGTTCAGTTACTAAAATAAGTATATACAGAATCATATAGAATACACAGAATGTAAGCAGCTATAGCGTGTTAGTGTTAATGTGACATGCAGTTCCCTAGTTTACGTTTTCTATTTATGTATCTTTAGACGAATCTCTGTAGTACGTAGAGTTTGGTACTTTAGGGTAGGACTGGAAGACTGATTGCATTATATACTTGATATGTATGTGTGATAGTTTGTTTAGTTAGGTTTAGTAATAGTAAAGCATAATAATATCAATGATGGCGGTGCCAGTGTTATTATGAATGCATGATGGAGGAAAAGGAAGCCACACTCTAATGTAACGTCCGTAGTAGGTTTGTACGCACTAATTCTAGTAACAGTATATATGACTATACACATTATATTGTTAACAGCATACGTTTATAAAGCAAACTTATATTCATATGCGTCCTGAGCACTAATTCGTAGATTCGTAGCTGACATTTCATTGTATGTATAATAAGATAAACGGATGAACGGATTCTTCTCTTTATGTATGCTGAACTGAAATGCAACGGAGAATTGCAAACTTAGGAACCATCTACTCATATATGCCCTGCCAAAAGGGGAATAACTGTAACGGAAGATCAATAATCAACATGATTAACTGAATCTTGGTTTTTGTGAATTTATTCCACATGGCTGTTATTATTTAATGTTATCATTCCTCCACGCTTCCTATCGTGTACCTTATTACCTATAGACTAATTCTGTCACCGTCACTGTCAGCTATCACAGTGCAAACACAAATCAAGAATCAAGATCGGCATGTTAATGCTAATCATTCTATACTATCCTAGCCAGACCAAGACCAAGCCAGGTTATTTATGCAGTAAGCTTGGTATGGCGCTGCTTCTTCCTCTCCTTTGTACATTTTATTTATGAAGTATAAGAGTACATAACGATAATATGTGAATTTACAATCTGCCAGTATCTAGAATCTAGACAAGAGATAAATATTAGCAATACATACATACCTGTGTCACTCACTGTGTTATATTTCATTGCAATACATTTTACATTGCATTGCTATGATGGGAGTAGCAGTTGTAATATTGTTGGACGAGTGTGTATTATGTAAATTGTGAAGTTTGCAGTTTGCGCTATCATTTATGTTGTGTTATAAAATTGAAAAGTAGTTTGCAACTGGAAGGGTGTAACCGTTGCTATTGAAAATATCGTTAAATTCTGCACTATAGGAAACACATCGTTAGCATTTTACACTGCGGACTCTTCTGTTACTCGTTTTATGAGTTTCCTTCATCCAACAATGGAATCCCTCTCATCTTCTGCTACTTTATGTAATAGCAATGGGCCGTTTGTTGGATGAACTTTCAGTACTGTAGTAAATAAATTCGTTAAGGATTTTAGATTTATATTTTTATTGTCCACAGGTCATCCTCCATTCATACATGTACCTATTGTACCATACATACCTACAGTACAGTATTGTATGACTGTACTTAGGAGTTACTATGAGTAGCAAAATTAAATTACATAGTTGGGCAAATAAGTAAATTACCTAGCTAAATGTAGTATTACACTTTACGCATCCTCTTCTAGCAATATTTCTATTGAATGCAAGATTCTAATGGATGGAAGTTGTAAAACATGATGGCTACTATAACAGTCGTACATAATTCGAATTGTTATGTAAGAGGCTAATAATAATAATGCCTGAATAGTTATTATGGGATGGGGTATAGAAATAATGTGGTAAATCCGATGTCAGAATCTGTAAAAGGAAAATCTAACAAAAGTAATGCCTAGTCAAGTCAACCCAAGTTGAAGTTGACCATAGCAATTAAAATAAAACATGCTCTTATCAGAGAGTCGAAGTTAGTGAGTTTAGTCGTTAGTTTTTGTTGTGTTAGTTCATTCGTGCACTAAACATAAGCATCTCTATTGTGTCTGTGTTTGTAGATATTCGGGAGTGTTATATTATGTAACGTATGCACATAGGTGTAACTATGTAGGACTGAGATACTGGAACTGAATAGCTAAATAGGAATATCAGTACTACTACCAACGTAACTACTGTACTGGTCTCTTCTGCAATATAATTTTGTAGAAAGATGCTAAAGTGTGTTTTCAGTTAGTAAAGGTATTTCCATAATATTGTATGTAGTTTCTATAGACTGCAGGAATAGTGAGCGAGGAAACCAGTTTCTAGTTTATTTAGGATTGGCTTTATTTGATATGTTTACATGTCTCTGGGGTACAAGGTGATTTGGGACTTGACTAATGCTAACTAAACGAAACTGCAAGGGAATAGTGAATTTTACCAAAAGTACAACTTATAAGTACGCAGTACTGTACAAGACTGCAATGTACAGATAGGAATTGTGTGTCTATGACCATGTACAATTATATTGAAGTAGTAGCAAGTCTGTTTTAGCTATTTAGTAGGCATATCGTACAGAACAGATGAGAGTTGAGTGAAACTTTGAATTTACGTGGTTGGGAGTTATAAGTATATGTATAAAGTATAAAGTAAACTGAAAAGTATGTTCAGATGCGAATGTGATGTGATGTCGGTTCATAATGTTTAATGAGAGAGCATGTAGTTGTAGTAATTCCTGGAGAGAGGAAAGGAGTTTGGCATGGGATGGAATTATCGCATCGCCAGTAAATGTGGAATGCACGTGTCTCCGTATAGATCTGTACTAGAGACTCTTCAGTCTACAGAAGAGGAAACTTCTACGGCTTGTTTTCATTTGGAGGAGCAAATGAAAATAGTTACCCAGAAGAAAATTAGAGTGTGTGTTCACAGATATGCTTTAAGTATTATAAGCATCATGTACATGTACTTTAGAAGAGCTCACGCAGTTTTATCTGTTTGTAGACAGAACTGAAAATGTGCATGTGTACTTTTGGTACACATATAAGTAGGTAAGTTTAATTTAGCAGTATAGTACTACAGTAAATAAATAGCTGCACATAATGCTACGCTAAATTCCACACTTATGTATTGCTATAAATGAAATACTGCAATGAAATGCACTGGAAGCGTAGCAACAGCGTTTATTTTTGGAACGCTACTCTTAAAATCTTGAAAATGCAAATTCTCGTATCGTGAACTGCTCCCAAGTTTCTCAATTTGAAGCTTGAAGCCTTAGTTTACACATTACCATCTAAATTTTCGAATACTTTAAATGCTACAAGACTGGAATCAGGGTTCCTGGACTTGTTCACTCCACTCGAATATATTTATGACCAAATTAAATAACAGCAACACAACATCATCATCACAAGAGTGCTCCAGAGCAAGAACCGGAACGCAAAGCTCCTTTTAGGGATTTCATCCAAATTCAATGAATGAATGAATTTCCATTTCCATGTTTGTCTGAATATTCGTTTCGTTAGAAATGTTTGAATGTTGAATATGTTCTGTTCAACAATGTGTTAGAAGATAAGCTGGAAATTGCATTGCCTTGTTAGCTGCCACTACTAATGCATTTTGGTCAGACAGAGTAATCTTTTTGTCGTAATCCCAGCGCATTCTCCTATATAATCTCAATCCATAATAGTAATAGCAATAATGGAATTGAGATAGGTAGTGAATAAAAGGTACGTCATGTTCTGTCAAAAGTGATTTGGGCGGATTTTCTTTCGCTCGAGCAATGTGACACAATCTTTCCTCTACAAATATTTTATGACAATGCCTTTGACTACCGCCATCAACGGCCAGTAAATCGGCTTTAACTTCCTTTTTTCTTACATAAACAAATATTGTATCAAATATTCTGGTATAATATTTACCTACTCTTGGACCAAACCATACCATAGTACAATATTTAGAAAGTTTGAACTTGTGGTTAATTCATGTTAAGCTGATGTTGTGCCAGAGCAAATATCTCCCTTATTCCATAGATCAGTAAATACATTGTGTAGTTATAGAGGAAAAAGACTACTTGCATTGTATAGATTTACCTGTAGTTAATTAAGTAATTTAAGTATCTATGACCTAACCGCATAAAGTCAAGTCAGTACGATAGGAAATAATTATTTATAATTTTAGATGAAAGGAGAACTACAAATATAAATGGGGTTAGGAAGTTAGTGTATAGAAATAAATAAAAAGGAAATGCGTGCTTTCCGGTAAAACTAACTCTGTGACTCAGACTAAAGAGCTTTTTTAAAATAGAGTTTAAAGCACTCTCGCTATCTGTTTGCAGTCTCTGACTTCATTGACACACTACACTATGGTAATGGTAAACTTAGCATACATATAGAACTTACTGTCACATTCATTCTTTAGTAGAGTGCAAATCAAAATGTATGTGAATGTGACAATGACCCTAAAATCTTTTTCTTATATATTTAGGAAAGGCATTAGTAAATGTGCATTAGTAAAAGAAATCTGTAATAGGTAGTTGAATAGTAGTAGTAACTACTACAAAAAGTCTATCTTTAGTTAATCTGGCCTGGATTTTTTTATAAGTATGGCAGGTAAGACTTTTTTCTTGGGAATCTTTTACAATTGTGGAATTCCGTCATCTAAGTAATTCAATCCAATCAAATCCAATACAACACTACAATCCAAATCTAAAACCACTCGAAAAGGACATCTCAAAAGTTCTTACAGATAAAAGGCAGCCGCTCCCGCCTGGCTTCGGTCCTTTCATAACAATGGTGGAGATTATCTTCCTACAAATTGATCCATAACGAAAAAAAAATTGTAAAAAGGTACAATCATAATATCTCCTAATGCTTTAGATAACGAGGCTTATTGAAATCCCTCTAGTCCAATTGGATACATACTTAGGATATATAATCTTCAATACAAGTATTGCACTTGCTGAGGATATTCTACCATATAAACCGGGGTAACACCTATAGTCAATATAGTACTTATATCTAAATGTAATATCGTGAATAAAAAGCCAAAGACATTTTACAGAAATCAGAATTATCTAGTTTATAATATGCATTTTTGGAAGAAGAGTTGTTAATTTGTCGAGAATTACATCTACGCTCACAATACCAAAGCTAAATACCCATGTAGATTCAATACAAATGCTACCTAAAGACCATTCAAGTAGTCTCATTTATATAGTCAAGTTTATCATCTTTAGAACATAAATTAAAATCCCCGTTTCTTGGTATCATTACATTTTTAGCTTCTTTTAGAAAATATGCACCACTCACGGCTACATACTTAGTTCAGCGTAATGGAACACGATTTACTATATCTTAAGTATCTAAAGTTAACATCTTATCTCATGAAAGATTTTTATACTTAAACATAAGAGTTGCGGTG
This sequence comes from Tomocerus mixtus, assembly GCA_034694165.1. Taxonomy (NCBI): domain Eukaryota; kingdom Metazoa; phylum Arthropoda; class Collembola; order Entomobryomorpha; family Tomoceridae; genus Tomocerus; species Tomocerus mixtus. The sequence continues at coordinate 12,515 of JAQFYC010004027.1, read as the reverse complement.
AAAAGAGAGAAACCAGAATGAGTAACAGATTGCTCTGGCTGCTGAACAAATTGTGTTCGGTTCAAATGTTTTTTTCCCGAAATGCTGACTCATTTGTTTTCCTTAGTTCGATTTTCGTATAAATGTATTACTAGGACTAAAAACACAGATCATGCCTTAGCCTGCCTACTTACATTTTCTTAGTAGGTAAATACATACCTACTTATCATTAGTTTACCTTTTATACCTATATAGACCGAATCTGACAATAGCAATAGTAAATATATATGTACATTACATTACATAAGTACATAAAGCAAGTCATACTGTAATATATGTATAGGTAGTAGTTAGAATTTGGAGCCTCTGTCATAGAGAAGTATTAGAAATATGCCCAACCTGCAAATTACATAAACATTACAATAGTAAATTGTATCTAAGGAGCATAAAGACATTAAAGCATAGTAAGTACGTACGTAATGCAAGTAGCTAACGTTTGCTTTTGCTTTGCTCTCTAGAGTAAGTATAATAAAATTACAACACAACAACACACAGATGTAATTCAACAAACATTACTTACACTTTATGCACTATGTATTTTTGTTGTGATATTATTGTCTCCTTAGGAGGGACGCTTTACTCTAAACTATAGAAAGGAACAGAGCCGTTGAAGCATTATCTAATTCAAGTTAGAGATACACAGACTTACATTACATAGCAGTAGGCTGGAATGAAGTTAACTCAACTCACGTCATGTCAGGTAGTTGTAGCATCGCATTGTTTTCAAAATTCCAAGCCAGGACATGGTAGCTATGCACTAAGGCATCTCTTTGTCAATAGTTTGCACGGATGGAAAGATCCAGGACGAAAATTAAGGTAGACAGAAGTAAACAGATATCTCGATTTTACTCTACAGTGACTTCACTTCACTGTGTATCTGTATTATATTTTACTCTTGTTTATTATATAGCATTCTATTGTACTATAGAATAAAAGTGAAGAAAATCCTATTCCTGTAGATTGTAGTTGTTAGCGTCCTGGGACTTTGGTTTGGATCTGGAATCTTTTTGCGCTTAAGCCAAGATACCTACATTATATTTAACAAAGAGCCATGGGAAATGCACAAATACATAAAGAAGATTTGGCTGTTGAGTTAACTTGAGTTTTGCTTTTCATGTAGCATCAATCGGATTTCGTTTCAGCGACAGGTGGATCCAACTATCTTTATTTATCTGGATCATACAATCTTACTCTATATATCACTATCAAAAATTCAAAGAACAAAACACATGCTGGTTTGGTTGGTGATCGTCTCAAAGAGAATAATCGTATCTAACTTAAATACTAGTTACCATTACGCAATTATTTGGTATCCCACTACGTACATAGGTACAGTACACACATAACACAGGTATGTTGTTTCTAAGCTTCTGTTTGCATTTTGTAAATTCTCGGAGCTTTTAATTGGCCTGGCTTGGCCTAAGAAAGTAACTAGACAGAAGTAGACATTCAAATTGGGGAAGGATGTTGGCATTGGCAGGTCATTATTTCATTACGTAAGTACTACTGGGATTAAACTAATTAAACATAATCAAAAGCAAAGGCCTACTATAAAATAAGCGCATATATAATTACATGCTCATCATGTCATACATATCATGCTTATAGGCAAGCTAAAGTGGCCACAAGTTAGCAATGCGAATGTAAACTCTAGTTTACAAACGCCATTTGGCAATTGATTCAGGTACCTAATCGCCAGATTCCTTCTGTAGACCTAAAGCAAAAGCAAACTTGTCTTTTTTATTAGCTTGTCTGAATGGAAGATACGTGGCTTGGTTTTGGGTTTAGGTATGTAGTGTAACTACAATCCATAGACAAAACAAAAACAACTAAACTAAACATCAAGTTTAATATAATTCTACAATAACTTATATACATACAGTATTAGCATATTAGCACAACTACAAAGAAGAATTCTTATATACTGTAGTTTCTGTAGTATAGCAAATACTAATTTGCCAAAAAGAATTCTTTGTCTTACTAAAGAAAAAGTATAATAGAATTTGCATCTGCATAGCTAACGTAGGCAGGTAGTTTTAATTTAACATCTTCCCTTTTAGCCTCTGCTCACCTTTAGTTTTAGTTTCAGCAATCACCAGAACAGAAACAGCAATAGCGATGTTAAAGGCATTCAGCATTTAATTTAGCTGAAGCTGTTTCAAGTTTTTCTTTTAAACTAACTATAAAAGTTCAAAGAAGAGTCCTGGAGTGTAGTCAGACGAAGAAGAGAGGTACTCTAGTCATCAAGTGAAGCTACAACTTTTCACTTTCATGAATACATCATCATCAGAATATTACTTATATCATTATATTATGTATGTGGATATCCTACCTACTTAACATAACAGACTTTTAGATAGAGACGAAAGACAAGACAAGACAGCATACACTACGCACACTGTATGTTACATGCACTATGTAGATGTAAGTACAAGTACTAGTCCAATCCACGCAACTACAAGGAACATCCTTTATGTAATTTAACAAAGTGATGAATGTCTGGATGAGTATCATTAGCTCGCACAGGCACTTCAACTGACGAGCTCTTTGAATTTGAGTCTTTCCCCTGTTTTGCATAAAAGTTCAGCGAAGCCAAGACAAGGTAAACTTAAATTGAAGGGAAGGAGCAATGTTAAACAAGACAAGACTATGTAGTGTACATACACTCACTTCAAATCTTTCAATGTATATAGTAAGTAAGTACATTATAGTACCTACGTAAATATTGCTTAGGTATTTCTCTGTATTATCTATATCTGAATGCGTGTATGCTTATGTACTATTGTTATCTTCCTAGAAATATAAAATACTATTGAGTATGTAATGTATGTATGTAAGAAGATATTTGATACATGTGGGACATTATTTACTTTACGTTTTGGATTTAGTTTAGTTACAGATAGTTAATACTATGTAGTACTACTATAAGTAAGTAAATGTACAGTCAGTACCCTTGCCTTAGAATACGTAGACTTGTACAGGTATTTAGGTATCAGGTATCATATCAGTATTTTTATGAAAAATGATTGCATGCTTAAGATCCTTCTCGAGGTAATGTTCAAGTAGAAGAAGAGAAGACAAGTGCCAAGTGAATGCCAACTGAGAACAAAACATAAGTGAACAGAGACTTCACTATGAAATACTCACAAGCCAGTCCAAGCCAGGCGAGATACTAGAGAAGATGTTCCATTTGCTTAGACTTGAGTTGACGTGGCTTGACTTGACTTGAATTTCGTGTTAGACTTTGACATGACATGAAGTGCATGAGCTATGCTATGATACGTTTATCTAATGCTGTGTTATGTTATGGTTATGGTGGAATTGAATTTTCACTTGGGTGGATTGAAATTGAAATCGGTTTTGTTGGTTTTCGTGTTGAGGGTTTTGACTTTCAGGTGTGGTATGTCACTAGGGCTGTAGAATACTTATCTTACATAAGAAGGCAAATACAATACGTTTTGGTAAAGTATAGAAAGCTACATCAATGATAAGCTATTGTAATAAACAGTGCTGTGATACGAATTTATTTATTCGGGGAAGTGGTAATAAGTTATTATATAAGTGCATAGTAAATTGCGAGAAATAATGTTTCTTTGCTTTTTCTTACTAATTAATTAATATAACATTTAACATTACAAGCAGATGTATAGTTTTAATCATTTCCCATAAAATAAATAAGTGTACTAAAGGGATTTCGAAAAATAATCACCCATTAGCCCGTAAAATGGCTCTAGACTAGATTCCCTGCACATGGTCTTTTGTTCTTGTCAAGACGCTCCCTCACAAGCATGTTACCTGAAATTAAATATTCAAGTGCACCTTGTTATACATATTCATGCATAGTACTACGTATGTAGCAAATGTAAGTATTATTTTATACGAACACAAACTGAAAATGAAAGTAAGTTGAAGCAATAACTCTAATAATGAGCTAGCATGCAATGCAAAGAGGTTACGAGACGCCAATTTCCTCCAGATAAAACAAGCATCATTAGATTGACAATGTTACTTTAGGTAGGTACTTAAGCCAAGCCTAAAATTATAGACAACCTTACAAGCTACCCTTATGTATTGCATTTAAATTAGTAAAATAATATGTATATACAGATAGAACATTATATAAGAACTCTAATCTAACACTAACGAAGCCACAGTTCTTGTACCGTGTGCGGTAAGACATTGCGTGGTCTGGTTCTGCTATGCTAACAAAACAACTACACACGTTGAGAGTATTGTATTACATGCCAAATGCCACAGTTTGTCCATTAAAATACACACGTACAAATATAAAATAATAATGTGATGCAAATCACGGTCTCGTAGTCTCAGTCTCTGAAGAAAATAAAAAAGTAACAAGTTATTAGTCAGTAGGCTGAATTGAATTGAAAGTTGAAACTAAGAGTAATTTTAGTGTAGCTATTATAGCAGCAAAGTTCTTTAAGTATTTTCTCGTGTAGGTAATAGGTAAGTACTTTCCATATACTAATATATTATAGGAAAAGGTCTGTTTTCTGTATACTTTCCTCCTAAAGAACCATCATCACCATCAATGCTTAATAGAAATGTATTTTCATATTGTTTTCTATTCTGCTCTATTGTTTCGTCCTTTTGGTAGTTGACTTGTTCCTACAAATACATGTATTAGATTACACATGCTGCATTTATTACGTGCTATTGAATTGCTTTGTCGTTCTCTATAAGTTTATGGAGCTGTTTGTAAGGATAAAAATACATAAGTTAGATAGGTGAATGTATCCATCGCATTAGTTATTAAGAGCGTTACGGTGGATGGTTTTGTCCAACACTAAATGCGTATAGTAATATCAGTACAAGACATGACGAGTATTATTTACAAGGTATACTGTAGTCTTTTCCTCCAAGAAACGTACTTACTATCTATGTAATGTAATGTTATGCCGTATCATTACTACATGCACATATTTAGGTACAAGTTCTAAGGAAAGTAAAATAAGTTTGTATGTAGTTTGTATTTGTATGGTGGTATCTTTGTGGGATGGCACATGTACGAATGCAATGCAGCAGGCAACTAAGTAAGTTCAGTTGTCTTTTTTTGTTTGTGTTCTGTTCCCTGAGTAGAATATAGAAAACTGTTAAGTAACAAACAACGTATGTGATGTGGTTGTATTGTGAGTTCTATGTCCAGTCGCAGTCCAGTCCAGTTTAACATTATCGTATCGTATCGTATTTGGCTTCAATGTTCAACTATGACTTGGACTCGTCTTCTTTTTTCTTTTTCTTTCTTCAGCAACATACGCCAGAGCTATAGCTACAGCTAAAACTAAATTACGCAGTCTTGCTCTTGTCTGATGGTGTCTTGCATATATTAAAATAAAAGTAAAGTCGTTTCGTTCAGTTGGACTTGGTTGTGGCTTGGCCATTGTTTTGTATGTATTGAGCGTAGCACATTTTTACATGACGATACCATGTGAAGTGATATGTATGATGTGAGTGAGTAAAAACTCGGAATCTGATGGATGGATGGACAGTGGTGAGAGGAAGGAAGACATATTGTTCAGACTATTCCATGTGTTCGTTACATAATATTATGCATATCCTAATAATGGTAATGTACCTACTACTTACCTTCTTAACTATCTGTAGTATAAAAATCATCGTTAAATATATAAAAGTAAACTGAAACCTATCCAGTCCGTCCGACTCCAGTTTTTGTGGTTTAGATTGGTCTGGTGAGGTCTATTTGGCTGGTATGGTGTGCTGTGGTAAATGGTAAAGTCAACTCAAGTTGTAAGTCCAATCAAACCAACAACGCAACGAGAGGAAATAAAATGATGTGCTTGCAAAAAAGATCGACTTTATTGTTAGTTAGCAAAAGGTAACATTACATAACAAGCAAACCAAACCAAACCAGCAAGACAAGAGAGATGAGCCTTTTGACAGCTACTAAACTCAAAGTTAAAGGAACCTATTAAAGTGGGATTTTTTTTCTTGATTTTTTAGCGTTTATAGTGAGAAGGAATAAATTTTATTCTAATAGAAAGGGAGAGTCACATTTACTACTAGATTTACTATCTAAAACTATTAATGTTATTATTTTTTGCGTGTACTTGGACATAAGGTATTAACATGAAGCAACTCTACCTATACAAAGTAATGTATATTGGTTTTTAATTTTTCAACACAAAAATGCCCATCATCTTCACTCTTAAACAATATTGTCTTAAAGATATTGGCACATAACAATACTAATAGTATTATTGTTGAAGATATTCTTAGAAGTCTCAATAGCATCTTTCACAACATTGTTATCCCATAACAAAGTTGTTTGTATCAATTTTGCGGAGAAGAAAAGACTCGGCTAATATTGTCACGCAAGGAAGTGTGACGGGATTGTGCCGATTTAACGAGAATTTAAACGGTCCAAGTATATTTATGTGTATGTATTTGTGTTAGTGTTAAGTTAAGGCTTGTAAGTATGTGGCTATATTCCTAATGGTGTGGCTTGCTAGTAGGAACCCCGTAGAAAAGGGTAGCAAAAAACTTAGGGCCTTGTAGGAGAAAGAAAAGCTAAGATGATTTAGAGGGTTGCTGTTGATGTTGGATGTAGACTTTTAGAGGAATTGAATTGATTGTTCTGAGTTAGTCCCTCGTAAGTTGGATCTAACTTCACAGAAAAAGTTTTTTATGTCTGTCCTCCTGTCGTTGACTAGTCTTGACTAGGGTTTGCTTTTGGTATCGTATGGTTTGCTAAGATGTGGCAGAGCCTGCTGTTCATCTGCTACACCAGGTATTATCCTCCATAGGGATATTCAGACTCAGATACATCATAAATACATATAGTATCATTCTATCACTGTATATCGACTATAGGCACTTGAACTTTTGTAATGTATTTGTACTTGTCTTTCATATAAGTATGTATATGCCTAAGATTTTCTCTAATGGAAAAGTATAAAGCAGCAAGAGATAAATAGTTTACAATAGCTTAGGTAACCAAAAGTTAACTTATATTATACAATAGCAGACCTCTTTGCTTATTTTACTTGCTATCGAGTGTTTTCCATTTTATTGGGTACTTATACGTGTAAGAAGCTTACAGATCTTTAACGAAGTAAAAATAAAGAATCACATTGTAGTATATTACATGCTTGTACTAAATATATTTTATATTCTATTACCTTTACAGTATGCCTAATACCTAGAGAGTACATTTACTCTTTTGTATGCATAACAATGCCTATAGGCATAAATAGTAAATATGAAATAACAATACACACTTTAGTACATACAATATTGTGCGTATGTATTATGTATTTGCCTGTAACATAGCAATGCAGTGTGTAGGTATCTCTAGCGTTGTTGTAGTGTATAATGCAGTGAAATGATTCGATGGCCAAGCAAATCCAAAGCCAAGCCAAGCCACCTGCTGCCTGAGGTCAACATGAACGGTGGGAATAGAGCTCTTTGTGGCCTTGGGCCCTTTCAACCGTCACATTACATTTCACAAACGGGTAATGTTACTATGAGACAACAATAGGATTCACCCCTTCCTCTCCAGCACTGTCCAGTCCAATCCCATCCACTCCAATCCACTCCAGCAACACATCACATCCATATCCCTGTCTTGTCCAAATTAATAAAATCTTTCCGAACCCTTTGTAGTGAACACCTTTAGTTATCTATTACATACATACATACATACCTTGCGTGGGTAATATTTACATATTATGTAAAGTAATAATAATGGAGCGTATCCTTATAGAAGTATTATTTACATACTACATACAACATGTCTTGTAATTGTAATAATATTCGTTAGAAGTTTTTCCTGACGAGCCGATGCATCTGCATTTCACTTGGCTTGGGTACCTAAAGGAATACAATAGAAGCAATCTACGGATTAAACTAGGTAACAATAAATAGTCATTCCCTACATAATTCTGAATCAGGTATCCATAATTTTAGTTTTTGCTTGGCTCTTTGAGTCTTCCTTACATACATAAACTAATGGAGGAGATATTTTTATAGGTAAAGTTATGCTTTGGTAAGACGCAAGTTTAAAAGGGAAAAAGGAAAAGTCGAACTAAGGGATAATATAATATAATATTATTAGGACACGGTTGATAGTTGATGGCAATGGAATTTTCAGTGTTTTTTCCTTGCGGTTGGTTATGTCAGTTTATGGTTAGTGAATAGCTTATATGTAATGGCAAAGGAAGAACAGAGCATAAACCAAAGCAAAGATGTAACTTCCAGTAGTTTGCTATTGCTACTAGTAAAGACATAAGGAGCTAGCCTGGAACTGGTGAATTTTCGGTCGCTTCTTTCAACTACATTATAATTTATCGCTGGGAGCAGTATGTTCCACTGAGAGAGTGGAAATAGCTTCAGCAGATTCGAAAAAATAACTCTTTTATATACGCAGAGTTGGTGAACCAAGAAAAGAAAAACTTTAGCATACTACTATATAGTAGTAGTAGTAGTAGTAGTAAATTGCACTATGTTAAGTGCCAGAATATACGTACTATACATACACAAAGTAGGTTCTCATTCTCATGGATTCTAGTTTTATAAGCTTATATTGTAGTCCTAGCGATTACTTTGGGAAAAGTAACTTGACTGCTTACTTACATATAAAACATAAGGCATCTACAAATATAAACTAGTAGGTAGATTGAATGTAGTATATAGGTACCTAACCTAACTGATTATGTGCAAACTACTATTGTAGTATACTATTTATAGTTTCTAGCTGTACAATACGTAACTACTATCTTTAGTGCAAACCAGAACAGAACACAAAAGTTTTTTTCTATTCTTCTTGTATCTTCTCCAGGAAAAGTTGTGTACAGGAGTTTAGTTAGTAATGGTAAGTTAGTGTCAGTAAGTCAAGTACATCTCCTATCCCACATACATGGACTGCATGTATGGATATTCATATATGTCACAGACCAAATGAACTATCAATAGCAATATCCATTATTAATTAATTCCACATGGCATTTATTTTATCTGTAATTACATTACATCCTATATTTTTCAGAAGCTAATAAAATTACTAAGTAGCAGCCACTAAATAAATGTTCCAAAATTATTTTGAGACATATTTTCCCTAAAACATAGTGCGTCCAAAAATGATCTATTTACTAATTGTATTTACTTGCACAAACTACAAAAATTGAAGGTTTTAGGAGATTTGTTTGAAAACATGGAAATATTTGAATACATACAACAATATTGAGATTCCTGCCTTATGGGAATTGTTGTCCGCGACATATATATGTATTTATATGTACAGATAGTTAAAGTACGTTAAGTAAGTCCAAGTAATAGTTAGTTACTTGTGTCTGCTATCTCTCTTTTCCTTTTCTCTGTGCTCAGAGATAGAAAGTAAAGTATAAAGTAGTGGTAGTGGTCCATGTCCAAAAGTTTATGTAATGTGATGTGATGTAGTAGAAGCCATAACGTAGTCATACCCCGCCAAGCTCTCCCAGTTTTCTCCTTTAAGTTAACAGTTAAGTTAGTTACGAGAAAAGTGCCGAAGGAACCAAGAAAATCCTCTTCCTCCCTCAAAAGTCCTCTAGCAAAAATACCCGTGCATTTTTCTCTTCGTTTTATGTAATAAACGTGAGCTATGATGACAAGACAAGACACTATTTTAGCTCAGTCTTGGGAAAGTTTAAATCTGTCCTAAAGGACTCATCTCCACTCCTATCTACTTAACTCTGTACACTAGTAACTATTGTAGCTACGTACGTATCTTAATGTATTCAGGAAAGAGTTTCCAAGAAAACAGGACAGTAAATGCTAAAGTTAAAGAATACTCGTATGTACAGATATCAACCAGTAACTAGAGAGCGTCTAATGAATTTTATTGGATTGCCTCTCAACTTCTTACTCTTAGGTACCTAATGTAAGGACAAGCAGAATGCCTTCTTACCTAGGACGATCTTCTTCTCATTTTCAATGACAATGTTAGAACTTGGAACTTGACTTTGAATTTTTTTAATCTTCAGCTTCCTAGAGTGTCGGATTAAGTGTAATAAATATGATGGATTAAAAGAGTTCTTGATTCTCCTTCTCCTTGAGAAATGTTAACACAATTTTAGATTGCACAATAGCTGTAGTGGTAATACAGATAGGTATGTGCATAATATGTATCTTAAGTACACGAATAGCTCTAGCTTTCCTTAATAACAAACTTTCTCCCTGAAACTTAACATTAGTTTAGCATAATATTTGTATATTGTTAAGCACAATATGATTTGATTGATATTGATAAAGAAATGATACATAGAATACTGTACTGTAATTTCTGTTTACATTTTGCATAAATGAAGATTACCTGTATATTTGTTCGCTATGGCATCATTACATTATTGATTTTTCCATATCATCATGATCTTTAATTCATAATCAAAAATTCTTTAGCACACACACAACCCTGTATTTATTTACTGAAAGGGAAAAGTTGACGAATCATGCTGTCGATGTCGATGCCGGATTATTGACGAGTGAGTGGTATTGTATGGCTGTAGCTAATGTCATGTCTGTACAAAGTGTAATGAAAGCAATGTGAAGAAAGTCAAAAGATATCCATCGCAATTTGAAACCTTAGCTTGAAGCAATTTAGCTTTAGTCCACCAGAGCCCAAGATCAAAGCTAATAATACAATTCAACGGCAAAGGAAACTATATTATAGAGGAGTGAAGCGTTCATTCAACACATGTTTAGATGAACTCTGAATTGCATTAGGTTTATGTAGTCGTTTGATTGTATTGTGATTGCGATGGCCATGCCTTCAATTCCCGTCGTCTTCGTCAGATCCGATTGTGTTCTCTTCAGCTCAATTCAATTCTATCCAGTCCAGCATAAGATAGCATTTGACTCGGCTTTGACTTTGACTTGACTTTAATTCATCTCCAGTTCACTTGATTTCACTTCAGGTACTTTTACTTAACTATTTGTACATCCCAGATGATAAGCGTATACTATGTGAGCACCTATCTATTGTTAGCACTAAAATATTACCTTGCTTACTTTAACTTACTTACCTTCTGAACATATTTATGAACGTAATGCCAGCAGACTTCTGTCCTGCCATGCCAGGCCACTAAAGTAAGTACTATCAGTACCTAAGTATAAAGTGCAGACTTGTAGAGAGATGCTTAATGTTAGTAAGTCAGTATAATGAACCTGTGTTGTTAAATAATGTTGCTTGGATGTTGATGAGATTTTTAAAAGTCTGTTGGCACCTTCTCAATCTTTAAGTCTTTAAGAGATGGGTTTTATATATCGCGTCCTGTAATAATAGATTAGAGAACTTGATGCTGGTTTCCTTTGCTTTGGATTGCTGCCCTCAAGTGCACGTACTAAACTGTAGAACTCATGAACGAAAACGAACGTACTACTCACACTTACATCATCACAAACAACAATACACATCGCAACACGTGAGGGATAAAGAAGACTTCTTTCTAAACATAATCTGTCTACTATAATATGATAAAATGCTGATACGTATTTGTACTAAGTATATATATACAGAAGTTGTTATTATTTAAAAAAAAATAAGAAGCAAGCCAAGCCAGGCCAGGCAAGTTCTGTCCAGGCATTAGCAAAAGTAAAACCAGATCAAGCTTGAGACTAGACTGGATCTGATGTATTTTTATAATTCAGTCCATTGTGGCCTGGCATTGCGTTTTATTTTTGTATTCGAAAAGAAGGTCTATAAAGTTAATGTGTGTGTTACCGAGTTGATTATACGTTTAAGTGAAGTTGGTTCCAATTCTTGTTCTTTCTATCTCTAATGTATGTTCTTTATCTAACTTAGCTACTAATAGTGATCTAACGTGTAAAACTCCAATTTTTAGTGTTTATGTAATATAAATATTATATTTAGAGAGAAACGTATGTATGAATGTGTGCTGATGGAATGCCTAAATGCGTACACATCATAAAAGTACATACTGGAAGACTGGAACTGAACAATTCTACATTAATGTACACGTAGTACATAGGCAGTAAAAGTAAAACTGATGATGTGATGTGTTGGTATTTATGGGCGCCGTGATATTGAGAGTCGCATGCGATTCTTGTATGAAATGGGCTTTTGATTGCAGCCTCCACTCAATAATTTCATCCTAATTCATATCCTGCGGTCTCCTCTCTGCTCTCCTTTACAGTTCCAGTCAAGTCCAGTCAGCCACAATCCCTTTGTGTACATTTCCAACTGCTATAGTCACGAACTCTTCTTCTTCTTCGTCTTCTCTTACTAAAAAACGTGTTGCAATTCAAGCCAATCCAATCTAATGTTGTTGTGTTGAGTCAGCTTAACTTTAACTTCCCTCTGTTCAATGTTCACTATAAACTCACTGGATTCACAACCACAATCAGTTATTAGTAAATAGCATCTCTACAGATATCTTATACAATACTATCCATATTGTTATAAATATGATGTGTGTTTTACAGTGTGCGTTCAATGCAATGCAATA
>JAQFYC010004026.1:0-18564 GCA_034694165.1 Tomocerus mixtus | reverse complement strand
AACAGTCAGGCTTTTCATAATTTTAACTCATGTTTTGTATAGTTAATTTCCATACACTAACCATAATATTTACAAAACTTGTTCCTTTACAGTTAAAAAATTCATTTAGTTCTATATGTTAATAAACAGTAAATGAAAAACAGTGAATTTTAACAATATTTTCCCTGTCAATTTGCTTATTGCATTATTCATGGTGTGTTCATTTGGTTTAAGTATGTAGTCTAATCCTCTGTATTATTAATGTTAATATTAATTAGTATGTACTAACTACATTATAATTTTAAATGCCTTAAGCATGCATTTATGTAGTGTTCAACTATTAAATGCATGTTTTTTAATGATAAGGACATAGGAAAGAAGGATAGCACGGGTCATACAGATAAAGTCTTGCTTGTATCCAGTTTCTTCCAGTTTATCAGATAATATAGTATCTCTTATATTAGTAGTAACAGAGTTATTGAGAAACGGGCAGGCGTAGGTCAAGTGAAACTATTATGGATGGAACATTCTTGGAGCCTGTCTGCTTGCTTGGGAGACACTATTGAAGAAGGTTGTTGTTTGTTAAATGGTCAAATGTATGGTTTCATGAATATAGATTCCGTACCTGATAGTGATATCGCGTGAAACATTAATCCTTAGAAGCAAAATAACATTGATCTCCCTCGCTAACTATTTTATAACTTACGGAGTAAACAGAAAGGCCAAGCCTGTGAGATAATGCATAAGTAAATGGTAAATACAAAATAAAATAATAAGTACCTAACCTATATAACATTTTCCTTGTACATTGGATAGACATTGGTAGTGGCATTATTACATAGCACCCCGAGCCCAAAAAATCAGAAAATGTTTAAATAGTCAATGTGAAAGACGTTGGAGAATATTTGTCGGAAACTCATCTCGTTAACATAATTAGAACATTATTGTACATACGATACATACAAGTTTGGCATGTATAATACGCTAGTTATTTGCGGTTTTCATTAACAAGAATCTCCTTTGTGTTAATTTCCCCATTGTGAATACAAAGTTGTTAATTTAGTGATGCAGTGTATTGTATAATTGAACAATACTATGCGTTCATAATCAAATTGAGATTGTCAGGTAGTAATTAAGACAAGAACGTAATTTGTACTAATGGAAAAATCCTAAAGGCTGGTCTCAATTACGAATTCTAAAGTACCATACAAGTCCAGATTATTTACTTATTATACAAGTATCATTATTCAAGTACCAAGCTGTAGTGGCGGAAATCGGAGATGGGAGCCAATTTGGTAATTGAAAGAATTTATACACTACACTTTTAACTAAATGATGTAAATGATGTAATTTTTACCTATGTATTTATACAAAAAGTTACAATATTTAAAAAAAAAATTGTACTGCAACCACCAAGTCGCAAAATAATTTGTCTCAAACCGAAACTGTCTCGAAGCGGTGGTGTTAAAATTGTGCTAGTTAATAAATGCAGTTAATTAGAGATTTCAATTTTTTACTGTATGTAGATTTGATACAACAATGAATCAAAATTAATAAGTGTATTAATTATCTTACAGAAAAAAGGTTTCCAATTTTTAATCCTACTATTTTTAAACCAATAGGAAGAGGTTGTCGATGGTGGGCGTGGGCATCGAGTTCCAGTCTCGTCGAATCCATTTTCACCTTCTGATGCACAAGATGCAATCCAAGAAGTGAAAATTACTGAGGGGAAAGAGACCCCAACACCCCCAAGACATAGTAGAACAATAAGCTTTGCAGGAATCCCAAACCATGATAAAATATCGGTCCATAGGTTACGATTTTCTCCTAGAAGTTCCGTTAGCCATAGCGTATCCCCGGATTCCTCAACAAATGATAATATGATAACAATAGCCCTCAATAAATGCAAATCTAAACGAGTCATTCTAAATGTGGGAGGGGAGAAAAGCGAAGTTATGTGGAGTACCCTAGAGAAATTTTCTGATACGCGCCTAGGAAAATTACGATTTTGCACATCCAAAGATGAGCTTCAGGAACTTTGTGATGATTATTCATTAGAAAACAATGAATTCTACTTTGATCGAAATCCGAAGACATTTTACTCAATTTTGAACTTCTACCGAAATGGAAGACTTCATATTCCCCATGATTTTTGCATTGTCGAGTTTTCTAACGAAATGAACTATTGGGAAGTGGATGAGATGAACCTGGATGCATGTTGTCATTTAAAATACCAGATAAAGAAGGATCAACTATATCATGATAATCGTATCAAGAAAAGTGTAGAGTTGGGCCACGATCCACTAGAGCTTTTTGAGGACGAAGTTTTCGACTTGGAAGAATTCGGCAGTGGATGTACTGCGAAATACCGAAAATATATCTGGGATTTATTTGAAAGACATGCTTATTGGCCTTCTAAGGTAAAAATTCCAAAAACAAATCTTTTTCTGCTGTTTTAGGTTGGTATTGTATTGTATTGTATTGGTGTTGCTTAAATCTTCTAAAATTGGTGAAAATAAAGCCAAATGTAAAATACTCAAGTATAGCTTTATGCTGAATATGCAATGACACAATTTTTGTTATAGAAATGCCAAATATGTCAAAGCACAATGTTATACCAATTACAAGACGATTAAATCATTGTAGCAGAATAATATTTAGTTTCTGAGCATTTAATTAATTAATTTCTTTCTAAATATTAAAGGTGATGTCTGCAATATCCGTTTTCTTCATTGTCCTCTCTATAAGTACTTTCGTAATGTCAACAATGAAAATGTTTCAAGATGTGTCCTGCAAACATATTAACAAAACAGCTTGTGCTGGTCAACTGGCAACATTAATATCTGCAGGAACAGAAAATCCATTCGATTACCAAGAATTCATCTGGACGAAAAGTTTCATAATTGTCAAAGTAGAGCAAGTTACCATGTTTTTCTTCACTTTGGAATATGTTTTACGTTTACTGTGCGCCCCTTACAAACTAAAGTTTCTGGTGAGCTGGCTGAATATTATCGACATTTTGGCAATTTTACCGTACTACTTATCTCAGATTTTATTTTACTTCAATGCTAATGTAAAGGATCTGCAAGTTTTACTCATTTTCCGAGTATTCCGTATTTTTAAGCTAGCAAGGCACTCAACTGGATTGCAAAGTCTCGGCTACACTTTTCGGAGGAGTTATCAAGACTTAGGAGTTTTGCTCATGTTTTTAACTGTCGGGGTTGTTGTGTCCTCCTCCTTGGCATATTTTGCTGAGAGAGAAGTAAACAAGAGCTTTTCCAGTATTCCAGCCGCTTTTTGGTGGGCTTTGATTACAATGACAACTGTCGGCTATGGGGATGCTACTCCAATAACAGTTTTAGGAAAGTTTGTTGGAGGGATGACTGCCATTGTGGGAGTTGTCATTGTGGCTTTGCCCATTGCTTTTACTATGAACACGTTTGGAGAGTTTTATGAAAAACAGAGGCAAAGAGAAAAATTGATGAGGAGGAGGAGATCGTCAAGGTGGTCCTCTAAAAATTAATTGTGCAGTAAATCGCAAGAATTCTTTAAATAATTTAACTCTACTAATTAGATGATATTGTAAATTATTAAGTTATAATAATAATTATAATAATAATTATAATAATTAAAATTACAATAATTATTTACGGTAATTTATAATAATTAAATAATTTAAATCTCCTCGAATCTCGATTATTTTTAGAAGTTCTTAAATATTATTTTAGCTCGGGGAATTCATCGTATATTTGTATGTATTTATTATAAGATAACTTATAATAATGGTACCCAAATAGATTAATTACTTACCAAAAATTAAAAATTGCATTTAAAACGTGCAGTAAAAAGTACACAATGTACATACTGTCATGTACTTAGGTTAGTTTACTAAATTATTGTGGTATATTATATATTGATCAAAAATCAAAAAAAATAGTTTAGTTAGGGAAATTGTCTCGCGTGAATAATTTTAAACGAATCTGTTTTCTCAATGTACAAACTATACACTAGGCCGTTTAGTATTTATTGAAGCCCACTTTGAAGGAATTTTAGCTTAATTATTGTTGCGCTTAATGTGTTAATAAAAGTCAACCCTTTTAACCGCAAACGATAAAATGTATATTGTGTAAACATTCAGTCTCTGAAACGATGCGTCATAATTATCATATTACACTACATGCATATAATATGGAAAGATTACTGTGATGAGTGTTGAAGGATTGTAGCATCTACAACTTCTTTTGTAAGATTACTTTAACAATGTATAATATTGCTATAATATATAGATATGTACTTAACATGTAATTTACATGCGTACATTCATATAAAGCCACACTAATCCGCTGACTAAAATTGTACATACCTAGTATTTTTACTACAGTTGATACAATATATATCAGTCAGAGATCGGCATCTTAAGTGAAATCATGAAGTGATAGGAACCGAATCCGGTAAGAACTAAAGCTAATTTTACGAACTGCTGAAACCCGAAACCGGGAATGTATGCAAAATTAAATACAAATGCCGGCAAGTAAAGAACATAAAGGGAATAATTAGCACAAGTGCACAAAACTGATTTTGGGCAGAATGTAGATCCAAAATGTAATTCCCAGAACTGTTGTTCTTGATTTACATGCATTCTATTCTAATTATAGGTTGTAAAATTGGATCATTGAATCGGTAGTACAAACAAGTATGTGTAGGTAGTATGTATGTATTTATCTAACAATTTCCTTCTTTAGAAAAGGTTATTCCATTATATATTGCAATTACAGACATAATTATATAATTCTCTCATACTATATTTCATTCCTAACTCAACACATAAATACACTCCTTCTTATCTATATACTTTCAGTTCATTAGAGTGGATCTGAATACAATCCAAAGTTATCTAAGAGTATGCTGTGAACTGGAACTCAAATCACAAAATCCAGTTAAAACGGGTTGTTTGTCAGACTTTAATTGGTATTAACCAGAAACTATAAGTATCAATTGCTTTGCTATATATTATTTGATTAGCTTTCGAAGAATTATATTGATTTCAAAGTAGAAGGGGTTAAACCATTTACATGCAGTAGGTCATTGATGTCAAGATTGTCAATCACAACATTAATGTCTGTCTTTCCCAGCAGTTCCTTATGTCTCGTTAACACTGTACTGTATGCATAACTTTATGCTACTAATGTGTAATACATAAACTAGTTACCTACTGAAATTACTGATACATAAAAATATTATAGTTCATTAAACGCATATCTTAATCTCAGTACAATCAATAAGGATTTCTATTAAGGTAGACAATCAAAGTATCATCAACTATAATCTATCTGCAGTATGTATATAAAAACGACTTCCTCAAGATATGTAGACGTCTATACAGCTACATAATATTTATTACTGCATACCTACATACATATATACATCTTTGGTAATCTGATACGCTATCATACAATATTACATCGAGACGTTAAAACCATAAAATGAACTGCCAGCATTACTATGATACAAAATTAGACCAGACAACTGTAAAAGTGCAAGCAAGAAGAAGACAGTATTACAATACAATACATTCGGATATCTAATCAAATGAACGACGTTATTAAACCAGCCAACGACAGACTATAAAAATCTAACACGAGCTTTACTTATTACGTATTGCGTATCGATAATGAACTCAACATGTGTAAATGACACTTGTAGCTAAATGCTTTAACATACTTATTTTAAGCTGTGTTCCTGGGTAAAGGTTAAATCAATGCAAAGGCAAAGTCGTCGGCACAATAAAGTTAGTGACAACAGGAAGTGACATAAACTTGCTCGGTCGGCTTTATCGAATGGAAAGTTACTGCCAATAAATAATGGAATAGTACTGTGGTGTGGTGGACTGGACTGGCAAATTCGAAATGGTCTAGTCTAGAATGATCTATTGATGTGATGTACCTATCAATTAAATATTTATATACATGCATACAATCTCTGACTCTGATTCAAGATTTTTGCATATAGAAGAATTTTCTGCTTGCATCTGCATCATTTGAACAGTAGCTTCTTGCTGAATCAAGGTCTGTCTATCCAAGTACCGTACGTTTGCATAAAAAGTGTCCAGCAAAGTATTGACAGTAAAGTAGGTAAGTTATTTTTAGATATTAATATTGTGGTAATTGCGCATTATAATTATATTCTGCATGTACATATAGGTATAGAAATTAGAAATATGCCGACATTACAATTACTACATACCGACTAAAATCTAATTAACATGTGCATTGTACTTGACCTTAATCCTCAGTGTAATGGTAGTATAGCTAATATAATGATTCATGGACCGAATGAAAGCAAAAGGAATTCATTTACCCGTCTATATACATGTCGTTATTTTAGCTCTAATTATATCAATGTATTACATTTATATTATTAATTATTACAATTTAAAACTTCAACTTTGATCAACGGCTTATAATTTACTAGTACTAGAGACTATAGGTAGTACATTTCCTGTCTATGCTAATCTTTATGAATAATATTCATTAAGATTAGTACAGTACAGACTATAGTACATTCTGTGTTCCTATACAGATAGCTACATTAATTGACTTTTTTACGTTTATTGCAATTAGCTCAATTCTCATTGTTTACGTTTGGATTTGATTAGTGAACACAACTAGGTATCCTATGG
This sequence comes from Tomocerus mixtus, assembly GCA_034694165.1. Classification (NCBI taxonomy): domain Eukaryota; kingdom Metazoa; phylum Arthropoda; class Collembola; order Entomobryomorpha; family Tomoceridae; genus Tomocerus; species Tomocerus mixtus. The sequence continues at coordinate 11,906 of JAQFYC010004026.1, read as the reverse complement.
CTGTCGTAACCTACCTAAATATTTGCACAATTAACATTATTTTGTACCAAAATATATTTGAGTACTATGGATAGTCTTTGCCATATATATATAGTATATATATATATTTTCAACCATTAACCTAGGATATTTTATGCTATTATTATACGATTTAACTGGTTCATTGTTTTGATTTTGCAATACATAAGTAATACGCAATAGTAATTAACATTACTATCCTACTGTAATATATAATATATAAGTGATTCTACATTTACTACCATACCATTAGATACATACATAAATATTTATATGCATAAGCTAGATAGTAATTCCAGTTCAAAATGCAGACATGCTATGCACTATATGTGTACATTGTTTCATGGAAAACACGAAGCTATAACTATGAATTTTATTGCTTAGAATACAATAACAATAGAAATCTCGCTCATTCAGCTGTAAATTACAGTAATAATTAATTACTAGTAAGTACATATGTGTTTTTATTATTGTTATTGTACTGCATGTTGCATTTAAACCAAAAATAGATTGGGCTGAGTTAACATGTCTTTGCATTTGCAAGACAACGTAATTTTATTAGCAAATACATCGCAGTGGTGTATGAGTAATCGGAATCGGAAGTTATTACACCGCAACCTACGCAATATTTGAATCAGTAAAAGTTTAAGGAAAAATGAACACATAAGCACATACAATCTGACAACGCAAAAATATTTGCTAGTATTTGCAACTTAATTTTAACTACCGAGACTGAGGATTATAAAAATAGAAGTGATATTATAAAAGTGTCTTTCTGTGCTTAATTATTATGGATATGGAAATGAGACTGGATAAGGTACGGTCTAATCTACTTATCTTATATATGTGCACAATATTGTTATCTGTGTTAAAGTCAGTAATTCAGTATGCCTCATTCATGGTTGAACCTTGGACTTAAAAATGCATGCAGACCTTTTTGTCCACAAATCTTGAAATCTGATCTCTATATGCAAGTTAATGTATGCTTCTGGTTTATCTGCTACTTAAGTCTGACAAGCTAAACGTAGTTTGCTTAAAGGTGTTTTTTATTTCTCCAGGATCTATGCATGTAATTGTAAATTGTACAGATAATCGTTAGAATCAAAACGTTAAGTCCTTATAGCCACGTCACAACACAATTATCACATCAGTTTTATGTCACAGCTCAACGAGTACAGTTCATGCTCATAACCTACAACAGAATAAACAAAAGGAAAGTGAGGCATACAATACAAATAGATGAATGTATGAAAATATTAGTATTGTTCTTCAAATATTTAATCATTATTATAATCCATACAAATAAACAATACACCTCTCGTCCTGGGACAACTGTAATTACTATTACTGTTACAGTTACAAAATAATACAAGTACATTTCTAGGTATTGGCCTATAAAAATTTGGATTCGCCAGAAATTATATAATACAAACAAAGGTACATTCATTACTTACGCACAGATATTACGTAATTAAATAAGTATAATCTGGTTATTAATTGGTGCAATAGTTATCTCGACCTTGAACCAGAACCTAGGACATTTCTATTGTTAAGTTGCCATCCAGAGGATTTGAGAATAAAAAGATATACATACTTAGGATAGTTACTTAGTATTGATACATTAATTAGATCATTTAGGATTTTGTTTCAATTGTGCTGTGCTAAAAATTAAGAATGAGCAGAGGAGGAAGTTAATTATGGAAGATAATTTATTTAATTGTATTTGTAAAATCGTAATTGAATTGTATCGCATATTTTTTAATATTATAATTATTTACCTTTAATTGATCTATTTATAGGATTCCGAAAGGGAAACAATAATCCTGTACTTATTGGACAACCGAAGCGATTCAATGAGGACAGTTATGACACCATCACCTCCCCCAAGTAGTCCGACATCGACAACAGATACTGAAAACTCTTCGATAGATTCCGACATGGAAATTCTCCATCATTCTTCATTTACTTCATTGTGCCCTCTTGCTGTTTCTACGGACGAAAGCAGACGAAAAAGAGTAACTTTAAATGTGGGTGGAGAAAAACATGAAATTTTATGGGATACCTTAGACAGATTTCCGCAAACTAGACTAGGAAAACTGAAAGAGTGCAGAAATAACCAGAAAGCCCTCCTGGAAATTTGTGACGATTATTGCCTGGAAGGAAATGAATTCTTCTTTGATAGACACCCAAAAGCGTTTGGGGCTATTTTGAATCTCTACAGGAATCGGAGACTACACTTTCAAGGGGACTTTTGCGTTATGGATTTCAATCAGGATCTGATTTACTGGGGAATTGATGAAAACTATTTGGATTCGTGCTGTCGAATTAAATTCCAGAAAAAGAGGGAATACGTACTGGAAAAATTGAGAAAGCAACCGAGTAGTTTTGAAGATCCAAATGAACTGCTGAGGCAGTATAAAGATGAAGACTTTGGAACTGGAAAATGTGCCATGTGGCGAAAGTTTATTTGGGACGTTTTTGAACGGCCGTTTTATCGACCTGCGCAGGTAACTTAAAAGTGTTGAATTGCTAATCAGTGTTTTTGAAACAGCAAACTCTGTTCCTATTTTTCAACAGTTACTTTCTCAATTTCGATTTTCTCAGTAATTTACTTCTGATTTTTTATTGTAATTTTATCAGCATTAATTTACTTCTGTAGTAACTTTCTGTAGTATTCTCAGTTGCAACTTCAAAGGGTAGTTTTCGTAGGCAGTTATGATGTCTCTAGTTTCCCTTTACTTTTTTCAAGTATAGCTTTCTCTTCCCTTGTCCAGGTATTTTTTTTTTACTTTTTCCAGATGCAAGTTTCCTTCCTGTTTCCTGGTACTAAAACTTGCCTTTCCCATTTCCAGGTGTAAACTTTCAGCAATTAACCATTGTTCAACCATGTGCACTTTTCTGGTGCAATTTTTCAATTTTTTAGATCATTCTTTGGTAATTTGTAGAAAAAGTCATACATTATCATATATTTATTGTACATGCCCAAATTATTTATTTAAATATTCGGTTTTTTGCAGGTCATGTCAATGCTCTCTGTAAGCTGTATTTTACTATCAATCGTAACATTCTGTTTATCAACGGTGCCGTATTTCCAAGAATACGAATGCATCCACCCGAACAAAACCCTTTGTACTACCGTTGATTTCCAAACTGTTGGTCTCCTGGAAGTGAACAACAGATCAATTACTCAATCAGATTTCATCGTGAAGGACAGCTGGAAGATAATGATCCTGGAGCGAACTTGTATCGTTTGGTTCACCGTGGAGTATCTTCTTCGCTTTTTTGCATGCCCCCACAAATGCTCTTTTATACAGCATCCCCTAAATATTATAGATCTGCTGGCAATTTTGCCATATTATTGTTCTCAACTACTCATGCTTTTCAATACTTCTTATCCATTCATCCAAGCCTTGTTTATTTTCCGAGTGCTCCGTATTTTAAAACTTTCTCGGCATTCCACTGGTCTTCAAAGTCTTGGATACACATTTCAACGTTCACGTCAAGACTTGGGTATTTTTTTCTACAATATTGACAATAACTTATTCTTTTCGTCTAATTTATTTTTTGAATATAATGGGTTTTTTTTTTGATTTAACATAAAATCTATTTTGTTTTTGTTTTTTAGGAGTATTGCTCTTGTTTTTAGGAGTAGGGGTTGTAATTTTCTCCAGTTTGGCCTATTTTGCCGAAAGGGCTCATAATCCTAGTTTCGACAGTATTCCAGGCACATTTTGGTGGACCCTTATTACAATGACAACTGTCGGCTATGGGGATGTTGTGCCGATTACTATCTTGGGAAAGGTATAAATAAAAAAATGCAATAGTTTACTATACTAAAGGATAATTAATTTCTTATTATTAATTCTGATAGATAATATATATTTTTAACTATATTTTATTTTTTAAGGTAATAGGAATGGTGACAGCGATTTGTGGTGTCGTCGTTGTTGCAATGCCCATTGCCCTCACGATGAACAGTTTTGCTGCTTTTTACGAGCAGCAAAGACAGAAAGAAAAAATGCTTCGTTTGCACAAACATTTCTTTCGAAAAGACAGAGAAGCCAAATAAAGTATTCAACTATTCAGGATTTTGGCATCTTCTTAAAATGATTTGATATAAGATTTACTAAATAAGCTAACTGTACCATAAATATTATGTAACAATCACAAAGCTTTTGTGATAGCCATGACTTGCTCAAAAGCGTTATATTGTATGCAAATGTAACCCAGTGCATTTTCTATTTTTGTAATAACTTGTTAATTTTTGTATAAACATGAGTTATTACCTACTATTAAGATTTATTACTTTATATGTAATTCAAAATGTAAAAAAGCAGTAAAAATATGAAATTGTAAATTGTAAGTGCATTGAGTTTACAAATTGTGAAAAACTTTTGTATGTATTTATATTGTAGTTTTTTCTATTATATGTAGATATTGACTGTAGACGTGCCAATAATACTTTTTTGGTACAAAACTATAATGACCAGCTTTAGAATAACTTTCTGTTTTTGCAGATTTATCTTGTAGATAGTCGATTTGACTAATTATATAGTTATCTGTACTCATTTTGTAGATCGTATCGTAGATGAATCATTTCCTTTATTTACAACTGTGGGTTTTTCGATTACGATATCCTGACAGACACATGACGAAGTTTTCAGAAGGAGCTTCAGTTTCGTGGTCAGTTTTTGTCTCTTTGAAATCCTAAAGGATATTTGCGTTGTTTGCTACGTAGAAGCGTAAATGTAAATTCAATCAGGCAAACCCCTTTTGTATGTATTGCCATATCCAGTCTAAAGCGCAAAATAATAGGATTTTTGTATTGCAGACTGAATTCTGATGAATGTAATGTATTCGCATTCCTGATTAACCGCAAAATAAAGTTGAGAAGGAAGTTAAACTGTTTACTAAGTGTATTACACCTAAATAATCGTGAAATATTTCTGCGCTATGATTGTTGCATATTAAAAATTAAAACTACGCTGTTGTATGGTACATACACACATTAGAAAGAATAATTAAGTGTATACTATTTCTTCATTCTACAAATACAAATATATCTGCACTTTTATAAATAGGAGAAATTAAGTTTAGATTATTTTTGCATTTACGTCTTTTTATTGACTCATAATCATACAATTATATTTAGAAAGTACCAATTCGTAACTGCAACTTTATACAAATCAGTACAAAATGAGTTTTCCCATCTAGCTACCAAAATTGAAATAATTTAATACTAAGAGAAGCATGATTTCTCCTAAATACTTTCTGTGTACAGTGTTGCTAATTTTCCAGTTCACATATATTTTGCTACTTTGCTCTGGAGAACCAATTTTCTTTAAAAATGAAGGAATTTTCTCAATATCAGGAGATATTCAACCAATTAATTCAATTTTTTACCGAAATGAATCGGTTATTTCGGTTAATGACCAAGGAGACTCGCTGACCTTAATTTGCAATGCATCTTGTCCTGTAGAATGGAAACTTGAAAAATTTAGGGTATGTACTTACTACATTATATACAGAGATTGTTGCATGGCATTTGTGTTTAAAATATTTGGATTGAAAATCTAAAATAGAATTTCCAATTTAGTTTAAAACTTTTAGCGAAGATTTAAGAAACAGCATCCATTTCAAAACGAAGAGAATTGTATTGGATTTTTATAATCTTTCTACATATTCGTATGTGGCAGAAATGAAAATCGAGAGTAAATCAAACAAAGTTACAGGAAATTATGTATGTTCATGCATAGGATCGTCATCTTCTTCAAACAATACTTCTGTGTATGTCTACTGGGCAGGTTACTTTGAAATTTATAAAAAGAACATTGCTTTTAAGCCAAAAAATCCCAGTTGGTTAAATTGTAATGTAATTTGAGTGAATATCACAATATCAGGTTCATCTCCATCGTATTTATTACAAGATGGTGAAGACCAAACTGTTTTACGATCCAGGAATAGTTCCATTGTGGGAATTTACTGTGGAGTTTCTCGACCTGATCAGAATGTTTATTTGTATAAAATCACCGAAGTATTCTTTCATGACAAGAATTTCAGGGTAAAATAAATACAACAATTTTGAATAATATACATATATCTTTGCCATTATAAAATGTGTCTTACTCCGAAAATAGCTCCATTCTAAATGTGTCTTCATCCATTAGCCATTACTAAGTACTAATTTAAATACTAATTTTTATGAAATACTAATAGAACACCATTATTCGATCGACTCCATCATTGATGACTTTAAATGAGTCCGTAAGACAAGATGCAGATGGATTTGCGCTCACCATTGAAGATTTGCCTAGGCCATATGGAAATTATATTTGCTCAACGAAAAATGGTTTATTAGCAAGAGATATTGAAGTTGGAAATATTGGGCTATCAACACCACAAACAAAAGCTTCAGTACAAAACAAATTCCGTGAGATATTTTTTTGTTCATAAATATTATTCCAATATTTGATTATGTTAGATAGATACCATAAGATCCAAGTTTAACCAATTAAGATTTGCATTGAATTGGCACTGAATTGATTTATGCAGCAAGGGGCGTTCGCGAAAAACGTATAACAAGCTATCGTGAGATGAAATTACAATCTGAAAATTCCGTTTTCTACGATATGGATGAAAATACTCTAATCTGTTGTGATGAAGTGGGTTTTGGAGGAAACCATGCCCAAGTAGGATTTTATTGCGAAAATCCTCAGCAATGCAATTTCTTCAAATATCGCCTCTCAGGTCACAATGCAAATGCTCAAAATGAAACCTGCACTTCGTATAAAATTGGAAAAAAGGCTTTCACTGGGGCTGCAACATTTCGCTGTACTTTTACCAAAATAGGTGTAGTAACTGACTTAGATGTTTATGGTGAACAATTTTTCTCGCTCAAGTCTGATACGTGTAAGTTTGAATAATTCAAAGCATCGTAATCAGTATAGTTTTAATGATGAAATTATGTATATAACTGCATATACAATTATTACCAGTTTTTGGGGTGCAAGAGGCAATTCCTAGTCGAATGGTCCAACTTCAAATAGTAAAAGGCAATTCAAGCACAACAATATTTTTTGGGGAATCTATCAATTTGAAATGTCAAATAGCAAGCTATCCATTTTCTCAAGGTATCGTATGGATATTAAAGATGTCGAATGGATCTCAAATTGTTGTTGATAAAGGTAGTTTGGCTAAAATTACGACGTTCAAATCCCCTTGGTCTTTAAAATAATCTTCTTTGAGAGCAAAATGCCCTAAGTTGTCACCCTAATTTGTATAATATATATAATATAACAATGGCAATACGGGTATTGTCTTAATGAAGATTGTTTATAAGGGAATTTTAGGTGATATATAGCTTAACAGTAAAAGTTTTCCGAAGTTATCTATTTTGTATAATTTCTCATTATAATAAAAATGTTTTAGGAATTGAAAAGTCAGTGTACAAAGTAGAGTCAAAAGATTCTGACAATGAAATCAAAATTAGCATATTTGACAAAAATATCACAAAAGTTGAATGTCATGTCCCACTTTGGAACTCGGGTGAATGGTGGAGTTCTGAAATTGAATTAGACTTTGCAGGTATCATAACTTTCATAAGAATGCATAGGTATAAGTCATTTCTTAACAATTGACTTTCCATACTCTAATTACCAATATTTTAGACTCTTCAGTACCTACAATTGTTGGGGAAAATGATGTTACGCTGAAAATTAACGACGGAGATACAATTGCGACAGCCGAGTGTAAAGCATTTGGAATTCCAAAACCTCAAGTTAAATGGCTAAAGGATGGAAAGGTATATTTATACAAAGGAATTACATTTTTCTTGGAATTTTGAGATGAAGATGAAATCATGACTCTTCGAAATATTAAAACAGGAATTTCAGCCAGATATCCAAGTAATTGAAAGTGGGAGCGACCTTGTAGTACAAAAAATGCATATTCCATTAGTTAATATCAAAAAAGACGAATTCGATTCCTATGAGTGTGTTGCCTTTAGTAAAATTGGAGAGGCGACTAAAAAGTTTCATTTGAGACTCAACCGAAATGGTACAGAAACGATTTATGAAGTTATTCGCAACTAATTAAAGGAATACTATTTAATTTATATCATTGAATTATTTTACAGAGCCGAACACAAAAATGACAATAGGAATTTCATTAGGAGTTTTAGTATTATTTGTTTTCATATTAATTTTCTTACTCCGGAAAATATTTGTCCAGCGAAGAGCCCTAAGGCATTTGACAAAAGCCGAAATTGAAGAATTTGAAAAAGGGAAACCAGAAGCATTGGCAAACTGGACAGGAGACACTAATGGATGTTCTCACCTGCTCCCATATAATACATCTTATGAAATTCCGCGAGTTGTTTTGCAAATTGGTACATAAATACTGAATGGTATTTTATTTCTTGCTAATTCTGCATGTGTAGTACAGGAATATAAAGATTTCTCTTTCATATTGTTGCAGACGAAGGGAAGATTCTTGGTCAAGGGACATACGGTATTGTAATGAAAGGCATTTTAAATAGGTGTACTAGAAGTGAGAGAGAAGTTGCTGTCAAAACCATTAAGCCTAATGAAGATGTGATGCATTTTAAAATATTGTTGTGCGAATTGAAGATCATGGCATTCATTGGCAGTCATCCTCACATCGTTTCTTTAGTTGGAGCATGTTCAAGAGACATTAGAAACCGTAAAAATTTCATGAAGCAGTTTTTAAATTTTATTAAATTGAGAAACTAGTTAATTCAAAAATTATTTCTATTTATGAACAGGGGAATTGCTTGTAGCAATCGAATATTGCGCAAATGGGAATCTTCACGATTATCTGAGGAAATGCAGGGAAAATTTCAACAATTTATTCGTCAGATATGACAGGAAAACAAACAAGATTACGTATGAAAGCAATTTCCTTTAAAAAGGGTGCAAAAATATATTGTGTGTTGTGGAATACTTATTTAAAGGTTCACATTTTAATTTTAGTGGGGCACCCCTTTCTTCTGCGGACTACCAAAATATACCAAATTCAACAATATTGAATACAAACAGTCGTAATAGTACTAAATTAGATTCTAGACAACTTTTGGTCTGGGCTTGCCAAATTGCAAGCGGGATGGAATTTTTAAGTTCGAAAAAGGTAAACTCTGGTCCACGCAAAATGCTACGTATATAACTAAAAGGTATTAATGGTAAAATATGAATTTCGTTCGTTCTTAAGGTAATTCATGGGGATTTAGCAGCCCGAAATATTCTCCTTACTGAAATTAATACTGCAAAAATTGGGGATTTTGGATTGTCCAAGCAAATTTTTGAATATGCGACTTATACGAAGAAAACCATTGTAAGTAGAGCATTGCCCGTAGTAAGCATGTTTTAAAAAGGTTAATGAATTTATGGATTACATTTTAATGACACTTCCGTCTTGTTTGTGGCTTGGCTTAACTACGAATAGGTTCTACTTCCCTGGAAATGGATGGCCATTGAGTCTTTACAAGATATGACATTTTCCGTAATGTCTGATGTGTGGTCTTATGGAGTTACCTTATGGGAAATGTTCACTCTTGCTCAAATCCCATATCCCGGCACGAGTTGGGATGACGATTTCATTGATAAACTCCTTGGGGACTATCGACTTCCCCAACCGCAGTTTGCGTCCAAAGAAATGTATGTGTATGCTTGTTTACTTTAATTATCTAATTTTAATTGTAGTAGTAGTGTGTACTAACGTATAATAGTATGTACATGTCGTAGGCCAAGAATATCCCCAGGGATAGGGTGGATGGACACCGTCCCTAGGCATTTTATTTTTTATTTTAACTTTTAAAACAACTCAGTTATGAGTGTATGCAATTTTTACTAATTTGTGTTTTAAGCGATGTACCTTCTGTTATGCCTATTAGCGAAATTAAGCTTGAACAATTTCACTTACTTGTAATAAGGTTTGCCAAAATGTATGTATTTTATAGTGTAAGCGTAGTGTAGCATATAGATCACTGAAAAGAGCATAATTTTCTATAAAAGTCAATTAAAATTACATATCGATTGCTTATGGTTGGCTTTCCTGGAAAATATTTCCTGGATATGGTTCCCTGGTCCTAGTCCTAGTGGTACAATATTATTCTTGGCCTACGAAGTATAAACATGTTTAAATTATGTTTTGCTTGCGGTAGTTTACTCAATATTTATTTGTGGTGGTGCAAACATTATTTTTATCTCACGTAACTTTACTGGGATATTTATTTTCGCAGATATGAACTTATGCTTACGTGCTGGGCAAGTCGAGCGGAATACAGGCCAACATTTGTGGATATAAAAGAAGCCTTTATGAATTTCATTGCTCAGCTAGAAACTAGCAATAGTCCACAAACTACATGCTGATTTTTCCGCATTTTAAATGGAAAAGAATTATTTATATGATTTTAACAATAATTATTTATTATAATTAATATTTGGGGTATGCTTGGAATAATTAATGGATATGTAAGTTAAAATAAAAATGCAATATCACAATTGGTTTGAACATAATGTTTTAATGAAATTATTTACCTACCTGGTGATACTAACTACATAGTAGATATTTTTTATCCCAAACTTATAATATGGTATATTCAGTATACACATACTTACAAGCATTCTGTGAATATAATGTACATTATTTATGTATGCAAGGCGCAAGGAAGAATAATAGTATATTGATTATAAGTATACATACACTATACACAGAGACATGACATTATGTTATTTAACCAAATGATATAAAATTGTCATTTAAAATAAAATTTATGTTTTATCTATTTCCAAAAGATTTTTTTTGTTTAATGATGATATTAATGTGTTACAACAGAGCAATAAAGACACAAACAAAAACATTTAATTTATTTATTAGATGCCCACAATTTCATAAAGATCTCTTATGGAATCGTAATCGCTGTCCTTGTTCAATTACAGAATCAAAAACCAAAAGTGAACAATTGAAAGATTGACAAAATTGAAAGCAATAGTTGTGGTACGATAGAATTTCCCTCGTTCCTCTCAGAGGCAGATCGCTTTTATAAATAAAATTTAATAGAAACAAAACACAGTTAAATAAATCAGTTGCTCATGTCAAAGTTCCTTTTAGCATTAACACTTTGGCATAATTAATAATTCTTTGTAATGATTGATGATGTAATTAAATCAATATTTTATTTAATGCATATGAATAACAGGTTCATTGAATTACTTAAGTCATTATTGTCTTACAAATTGTTGCATAAATTGCTTGAGACTTTGACCAGATCCAGTAGTTCCATTGGACAGATTTTGCACAATCGTAAAATGGTCATCGTTATTAGCTATGTAAACTTTTGTGTCCAGTTCTTTCTTAAGTAGATCATTGTAAGCATTTGATTGTCTTTGAAATTCTGGCGAATCAGCTGTACCGTACATGAATAAGACTTTTATGTCTTTATTTTTGAAATTCGGATTCATTGCAGATTTCTTCAGAGGACTTAGGGATTCCGCTTCTTGTCTAAATACATTATATACATACATATATACAAGTTTTAATGCATGTTACTATTGTGTATTACAGGTATAGAGTTCCCACACGACACATGAGACCAACGAAAACCATTTTAAATAAAGTAACGTTTACTAACCGTGTCATTTTCAAAGCAACATTGACATAAGTAGGAACTAAAAGCCGGAGGTCATAAATTCCGGAAATGAGAACAAGTCCACTCAATTTGTCAAAGATTTCCGGGAACAGAAAACTGTCTGGACTATACAGCATGCTTGCACTTAATTGGGCTCCAGCAGAATGACCACCCAAAATAATCTTGCAGTTCGGATATTCTTTTGAAACGTATTTCAACGCATCCCTGACTTCTTCCTGCATTT
>JAQFYC010004025.1:0-18577 GCA_034694165.1 Tomocerus mixtus | reverse complement strand
CCATGCCCATCATTTTTATTCCATTCACTCTGGTGACCTGCAATTTTTCCCCGAAAAGTCGTCAAGGTAACCTTAAAGGTTGAGTATACAGTTCATTTATTTGTCTTTACGATCTTTAGCTCCCAGTACCAGTTCTGGATCCGGGAACAATACCAGGGGAAAGGGGAATTTCAGGAGCCCGTTTCGGATTGGAATTTAACTGTCCTTGGACTGGGATTTGGTCCTGGTAGAATATTTTGTGGAAACGACGCACTTTCCAGGTTATTGTACGAATTATATATATTATCAATTCTAAATAGTAAGTATACAATTATTTATTGTCGTGATGTCAGATGTAAATTCTAAATTGTGGCGTGAAAATGTTTAATTAATGCAGGCATTTTACGTTAATATTTTTAAAAAAAAATACTAATATCAATAATTTTGTTTTGAAAAGGTTTCTGTGTGATAATTGGTGTTAAGATAACATTGCCTGGTCAGGATTCTGGACTGGAGTCACGAAATCTGTCCGAAGGAAAGTAGGAGGAGGAGAACATAAATTTCCTGAAGATTTGAGTTTTCCGCCATTTTTTCTAAAGTAAGAGGAAGGGAGATGTATTTTCTTCAGACGATATAATTACCAGCAAAATTTCCTACAATTAATCGTAATTATTGATACATAAATTATTTTAATAATATTTATAGCACTAGCAATTATTTTGTAAGTCGGTTTGTGGTGTGCGTGTGGTAGCACTGCGCTAGTACTGTGTGTGTACAAAATTGTATCCGCTAATATGCAATTGCAAAATCGCAGTTTGCCTCCCTGTATCTCACTGCGCCTTGATTTGGTCTCTAAAGCGGTTAATTCATTTATCAAAATGTTTTTATCATTTAAAGTATGATGTAGAGTGCCAACAGAAATTAACTTTCCATTCCTTAAACTACTGAATTACTGAATTTAGGCTTAACCAAGTAATCATAACCTAATAATTATATATTCATTAATGGAATGGGAGCGTAATACGTAAACGACTATTTATTTATTTTTACAGGAACACCACATCATGTCGTGGCGCATAATTATCTTAACAGAAGATATTTTGGGGTACATCTTCAGACGGGGCATTTACTAAATATTAATTTAAATGATTGCATTGTCAATTGTATAAATAATTATATAAATAACAATTTAATTAACAATTTAAAAGTAATATACTCTAATTTCTTCTATTTCATTATACTCACAGGGATCCTGATTGCGATAACAACATCGTCCAAATGTGAGCAGAATATTTTGGGATCCCTCACTCAACTTCAAAAGAAGAAACATTAAAGCATTTAAGATTTAAGGTAAGTGACATTATTTTTTTTAAATTCTATTGTTTTACAACGATAATGATTAATATACAAGAATCATATTTGTCATTGCAAAAATAACCTCAGTTAAATAGAACACAATTAACACAGGGCCATTAAAATGAAAATAGAATTACAATCAGGCGCATGTTTATTTATTGTTAAATCGTATCCACTTTATTTTACGACTTCCTCATGTCATTTATAAATGGCGCATTATTTTTGATTACCTATAAACAAACAATGGATAATTAATAATTAGTGAATGCACACATTTATGGAAAATAATGCTGGCTGGAGGGACATTATATTTTTATTATTATGATCCTACAACTTCAATATGGCGAGAGATAGGGCAAATATCAAAGATTATATATTTGCTAGCCAATGAATGCGATAGTTCTGTCATTATATTCTTTTAAAACTATTTTAAACTTAAAAGGCGATTAATGATAACTAACAATAATATATTACTAACTGATTTAAACTACATAAGTAAAAAAAAAAAAAAATGTTTCTGAGGAGGGGTAGAGCACCCATCATACCCTACTCACTGACCAGTCCGCGAGGACCATTTCAGTAACTCCCGTGCAAATTTTCCCAGATACTCAAAGAGCATTGCTGGTGGAAAAAGAGGTACAATGCAGAGGACGGCCCTGGGGATCGAACCCTTACCACCGTCGAGTGCTGCATGAAGCGCTCACACAATCGAGTGGCCTCGACATTGAGCCACCTCGCGCCTCCTTTATTATTATATCCTTAAGTAAGTAATTAATGTAAACTAAAATATTAAGAGGACTTTACAAAAGAAAGGCTGTTGCGAATTTTGAATTACAAAATTTAGAAATTAAATATTTGCGTAGGAATTTAATTTGATGTTTTAATTTACAGAACCTCCTAGAAAATTTTGAAACCGTTAAAGAAAATGTAAAATGGAATAAATTTATCAAAATTTGCCACGACAGTAAGGACAGGGCCATTTTGAAACATTTACGGTATAACCATGAAAACTCCTACTCCAATTGCAAGTGCACCGCAGTCTTATGGGAAAGGTCATAATAACGGCGCGACGTGGTCGTCGTTGAAACCCTCAAAAGAGAAAGGACAAATTCCCGAAGCAAAAGGTTCAAGCACGGCGCCCAAAACTGGTCACACGGAAAAACACGCCCACAGCAGTTGCTCCACCTTAAAATTGAGCAACGCTCCGCCCCACACATATTCCCGCCCACATGTGGCACAGCAATTAAATTCCATGCTCCCACTTTTTGCACCGGATGCTACAATTCGAAGAATTGCGCTCAATGTGCCGAAAATAGTTCCCAAGATCGGGGTCACCGCCACTGCAGCTAAAAGGACGGAACCACCCCCCACTGCAAGTACACCAGGGCCCTCGGGTAATGGAATTAAACAGAATCCGATTGTCAAACGACTCGGGGGAAGCAAAGTAAATGGTCACCACTCCCGTGATAAAGAGTTCCTCAAAAAACATCTCCCGAAACCGGGACTGAATTTTAATCCCGGTCCCCTGTGCAAAAACGGGAAGAGCCAACATATTATTCCTGTATTACAGCGGGTCCCTCCACTAGCTCAAGATGGCATCCCTATTAAAACTAAAACTACCGCTACCGGGCACCCGGGACACAACATCGGTATTGCGGGACCTTGTGGAAAATTGAAGAGTACCGGCGTGACTTACGAAAATGGATCCTCCTCCACAACACACAATAAGAATCAGAGGTCGAAAGAATATGCGCCGATTAAACCTAAGACCCCGGCCCAAAAAAAGGAGGGATTTTTCGATCAACCTTTTACAATAGTTTCTTTTGGCAGTCCAACTATTTATTCCAAGGATCAACACTCCCAACAACTCCTACCTAATGGTAACCGAACTCTCAACAAAAATGGCTTGAACCCTCAACAAAATACCGAAAATGCGAAAGATTTGAGAAATATGCAGAGGATTCCAAAAAAGACAGCTGACCCAAATACTGCTGTGCTAAATCCTTCAGCAGTGGCAACAACACAACAACTACAGCACCATTCGTCTAATAAAAACAAACCCATTCCAAGAATGGCAAAACAATCGGCCGCGGGAAATGTAGGTTCAAAAAGTCGTGTAAAATCAAATGGGGAAAGCGCAACAGGGAAAGACCAATCGAAAACCAAGAAAAATGCAGAGAATGGGAAGCAAACAGCTGCTCCAGCTGACGGCGGTAAAAATAAAGCCCGGCCAATCAAAATGCTTACAGAAGGCGAAAAAGTTAAAACCGCGCCCGAAGTCAAAACAGCAGAAAACGGTGTTAAAAGTCACAACCCCGAAATTTTAATGCAAACTAACGGCGGCAAATATAGGAGTCAACAAGAATTGAAAATACCGCCAATCAATGGAAGGAAAAATAAAACTGATCTTGTGATCACTACATCAGCTGAATACCCGAAAACACAAAAATCAGGGAATAATAATAAATGGACAAGGACCAAAATATGCCTGGAGGGTTTGAAGACACGCATGGGGTCCTCGAAGTCGTCATCAAAGAAAAAGAGCAACAATTCCCTGAAAGGCAAATCATTTTCCAGTTCTTCGGATTCAAGTCCAAAAGCACAAAAATCGTTTCCCCGAAAATTTGTAGCTTATTTTAATAAAAGCAGCAGCTGCAGCAGCACTTCCTCCGATGAGCAGGAGCTCCCAGATATACTTGATATTCCCCAGGAATATACCCGCTACAAAAATATTATTAAGCAAAAGCCGACACTCCTGGAACCAGAAAATAAAAACGATAATGCTTTTGACAATTTGTGGAGAAAATGTTACAAATTAAAAGACGAGCCAGAAATTCATCGCCATCCAGAAAATTATGTCCACGATCACGAATTCCCCGACATGGAAGTATTGTTTGAAAATATTTCAAACCCTGGATTGCTGTTTGGTGAAAAACACGCCAAATCTTTGCAAATTACTAATAGAAGTTGCAGAGATAAATACGGCAGAAGGGCACCATTAAAATCAAAGGCCACAAAAGAGGGATATCAAGAAAGTAAATGTGAAATCACCACCGAGAAAGATGAAACAAACTCAAAATACATTTCAAGCTGTTATTCGAGTGGCAACGACGACACTACAGAATCCGAGAGTGAAGAAAATTGCAAAAGGGCTCCAAGAAAACATTCCAAGAATATATCAAGACGTTCACCCAGAAATAAAACTGAAGATTCTTGCAAAACCGAATTTTCTGGAAATATGAATCAAGATAAAAATAAATCCCGCCCTAAAAAGGATAAACGTAGGAAAAAGTTTAATAAAAATTCCGAAACGAAAGAAACAAACAACATTTCTACCGAATACGTTGAAATTGACATTCCAAATCAAACGAATGAAATAACACCGAAGAAATCTAAAGAGATTCCATCCGGAACACCAAATGGACAAACACTCGCACCTGAAAATATAATAAAAAGGCAAAGGTGGACTTCGGGTAGCGTTTCTCCAGATATTACTGACACCGAGGGGAGGAGGATGTCCAAAAATGTTTCGACGATGACATCTCCGGATCGATACAAAAGAAGGGCCTATGGATATGATCATGATATGAAGGCCATAGAAGAACAAAATTTTAGGAACAATGCTGACCTTGAGGACTTCATACTACCTCAAAATGCGACAGTTGAGGACAGCGTCAGCAAATGCAAAAATTTGGTTTTGGGGGCGAAATACAGTCAGGATCCTCCATTTAATTTCGGGGAGAACGCGTTTCATTATACTGGAGAAAATAAAGAAAATACTGGAGAAGAAGCAAATGACCATGTCAAACCCGATACACCTTCCCCGGGGAATTCAATTGAGAACAAGGAGAACAATATCCCAAAAAGTCAGGATATACCAGCAGGTTCTAACGAGAAAATTACAATTACACAAGAAATACAGAAAGAAATTCCTGCAGAGGGTAGTAGTCCTGAAAAAGAAATCCCGGAGAAATTTTTTGAAGAAACTCCAATTGCAGAGGATAGTAATTTGGAAAACGTTCCGGAAAAAATTGTAGACGAAAGTACAATGCGAGCGGGAATTAGTTTTCAAAAACAAATACCTATAGTAATTTCAAATACAATAGAGGAAAAAATCTTGGATTTCTCTGGAGTCCAGGAAGAAATCTTGAACCACTCTGGAAGTGAAATTTTTTTTGGTACATCCAAAGATGAGGAAAATGTGTTGGATCCATGTGGAAATGAACAGGAAATCTTGAAACCATCTGAAAATGAACAGGAAATCTTGAAACCATCTGGACGAAATTCAAAAAGCAATTTCAACGAAACTCATTGCGGGAAATACCCGGACAATTCTCCAGAACGTTATTCAACTCCTCAAGGTGGAGGCACTGAATATAACTATTCTGAATATGAAACAGACTCAGAACCGAAAGTTTCAGGAACTCCTGGTATTAACATTGAACAAAGGAACGACGGAGAAATTCAAAACTTGTCCTTGGACTTAGACACAGAAAATGTATCAGCTACCAAACTACAAACAGATTCTAACGATTTGGAAGACCATGAAATCCTTAATGACAATCCAGATGATTCTATTGGAGATGAAAACTTTGATGAAAATTACGACCTTCTAGAAAGGGAGGACAAATTATTTAAAACTGAAGACCCTACTGGAAAAGCTAAAGTAGTAAGCCTAACCGGTATTGAGCTTGATCTTGGACTGGATGATAATGAAAATGATAGCAACTTGGAATCGGATGGCGAAGATGGGGTAAGAAATTGCTGGACCTCTCAAGATGTAGATGTATCTGGAGTAAATGTTCCAACAGAAAACCTGGGATTATTTTCCTCTGATACGGAATTACCCCGAAGTGAAGACGAAGAACCAAGTTCAGAAAATGTCCAGGGTGGAATATTATCGGATACTATCCGAAACAGTACACCAATTCCAGAAAAATCTTGCCAAAATCTGCCAGTATCACAAAGTGAAGAAAGAAAGAAAAAATCTTTATCATTGAGTGACTACGCCCGCCAATTGTGCGGAGCTATCGTGGAATCCGAAAATGGCGCCAAAAATAATGAAAATCGGACGAAAAATACTGGAAATATTTTGAGAAATAACCTAGATCCTAGATTGAGTTCCCGTGGATATCAAAATAGCTCCGCCCCTGAAGTAGATTTGAATATCCTAGAAGATCCTTATCTTTACCAAGAAAACGGGCAACTTATAATTCCGAATGAGAGGGCTTCGTACGGATTACCTCCGACCCCCTGGATTTTCCCGGAGCCAGTTGCACTGATTCCTCAAGAAAGAGTTTTGATCCCATATTCTGTAGAAATGGGTGGGAATGGAATATTAAATTCCAATTCAAATCCTGGAACGTCTCAACCGCAGCCGATCCAGTTTACAACAGCCATTATTATACCTCCCGGGGCACTCATAATTACTATGCATGCCCAGGAAAATAGGTTCGAAAATCCCGCCGAAATATCTCCAAGGTATTGTGGCCATCAAAATTGTCCGGGAGATCCGTGTCTATTTCCAGCTGTAGAGAATGCTGAAAATCAACTTCCCATTAAAAATATTACAGAAGAGCAAACCAGCGATCATGAGTCTATCAAGGATGATATAGGAAGGTACGATAATTATGAAGGTGGTGATGCTCCAGCGTTTATTGGCGCCCAGGAGACAGTATCATATAGTCCTGGAACTAGCGACCCATCCAGCTCGCCGAAATCAAATATCGGAATGGAGGAAAATAAAACAAGAGGCGAAGAAAATCTTGAAGACATGTTGGAAAACCCTGAGAAAATTATTTCAAAGGAACGGGATGAACCTCAGCCTGGATATTCTGGAAATATCTACAGGAATAATAATGCTGGAATCCCTTGCTATCCTGGTTATCCTGATAGGGGAGATGAATATGACTCGGATGATCCCAGTAAAGATTACAGAACACAATATTCCGATGATTCAAATGACAATAGTCAATATTCCGAAGATAATTCCAGGAGTGGTTATAGAAAAAAAGATCCAAGTGTCAATTCCAGAATAAATTCCAGAAAACAAGATATCAACAGCAATTCAAGACAAACGGGTAAAAATGAAGACGGTGAATGCAGAAAACCTGAAATACATCATTCAGATGATGAAAACTGCAAGAAAATATATAGGAGACAAGAGTCAGGTGATAGTGATAATACCCGGAATAATTGTATGGACAAAAATTCGGGTATTAATTCCATTGGAGCTGGTCACTATTCAGACGACAGTTCCAGGGAGCACTATGACACCCAAGAATCCGAAGACAATTCCCGGACACATTATAGAAAACACAAATCCCACAATTCCGACTCCAAAAATCAGGCTTCCTCCACGGGCGATGACGATAAATCAAATTCCAAAGTTTTGGCAAGTAATCCTCAAGAAAATGAATCCGAGGAAGACAATGATGCCCATTGGCGCAATATGCCTGAATACGTAGAACTATCGGAGTGTGAAATTGAATCAGAAAGCGAGTATATCGATCAAGATGATGCAGGGAGTCCTGAATCTGAAAATGGAGAAGAAAGTTTGCAAAATGACAGAAATGGAAGTGAATCCGCAACTTTTGAAGGGACCGAATTTGAAGTTCCCCTACCAATAAATTCTCAACGGCCAACGCCCACTAAAAACAAAACACGGAGAAGCTTCAATCACAGATTCTCTGGAAAAGAGGCCATTTTTGGACAAATGACGAAAATTTCATTGCAACAAGTGGCACACCAAAAATGGTCAAACGACGAACAGTGTACAAGCAGCAGCATCCAAAATTTTGTGATAAGTATCCCTCCGTCCAAAAAAATTAGCATCGCAGAGGGAGTAAAAGATTATTTTAAAAATAACCCGGTGCCCAAAAATAAAAATACAAAAGTCAACTCCAAAAACTTAATTCAAAATTCTCCAGAGCCCAAAAAAGTAAACGGGATTCTCATGTCGCCAAAAAAGAAAAACATTCCCACCATAGTGATAACCAAAAACCCCACTCAGAACTCCTCGGCGCCCAAAAGTAAGAATATCAGCGACAACAACGCAACTGGGTTACAAAATACAGTCGAAAATCGACAAGCGGACCACATTGACATTGAAAATTCTTTCAGGAGTTCCTCAGCACCCCCAAACGGGGCAAGTCGAAAAAAGAAAGACAAGAAATCCAAGGATAAAGGAAAACGACCCAAAACTTCAAAAAAGATCAGAAGATATAGAGAAATGGAACCTCCCGTCTTAATTCCTGAGGAATCTGAACCCCCCGTGAAGAGAAAAAGGGGGAGACCCCGAAAAACGGAGGCTCCCACTCAAGAAACTACACAAGAAGATAATAATATCCCATCAAAACGATTTAAGCGACGCCCCCGAACTGTGGCACTTAATAAACACCTCGACAAAGAGGAGATAAAGGATAAGACCTACAAGCCTAAATGCTCCCTAGCCACCCTGGGGGAGTTTAAGCCATTGTGTACCAGAAGTGGTGCAACATTAATACAGTGGCTCAAACAGAGCTACAAAAAGGGCAAGGACAACCAACCTGGGTCTAGTGGCCAGACATCCGGAAAAACTAGAGTGACGAAAAAATCCAAGCGAAAAGCTTATCGACAGGTGGCAATGGTGATAAGAAGCGGCAAAAATATGGACGACAAAAGTTCGAAACACGCCATGGAATATTTTTCCAGGAAACGATTTAGAGTACATATATTTTTTCAATTTTACTTTTATAATATTGAACATTCAATATAAATAACAATACCAAAAATTTAAGGGTGCCTATATCCTCAGAATCATGGGTAAAACATTTTCTCACCTACTATTCCTGCTTTTTAAATAGTTTTTGACGTCTTAATTTCTTAGCCGTCTTTTTGAATAAACCTTTTCTCTCATTTGAAAAAGTAAAATATAATTCCCTACGTGGAAGAAAAAGATCTTGAAAACGGTCTGTATTGGCAAGGCACCCTTAAATATTATTTACTGTATTATTGTTCTCCAAAAAATATTTCATTTTTATTTTACCTGTTACAGGAGGACGTCCTAAAAAAATATTTAAGCTGTGGTCCGCCCCATGATCATCCTCCTCGTGAAATGGAAATGTTAGACAACGATGAAAGCCAATGCTCTGAGGACAGTCATTTGACTGCTCAACCGGACGATTCAGTTGACTCGGACAATTCCGGTACATATTTTGATAATTATTTATTGTGTAATTTTATGCCAGTAGAAAATAGAAGTTTATTTTAAGAACGGTGTACTAAATATTCATTTTATTTCAGAAAACCCTCCAATAATGGAACATTTCGGCAGCCAAAATACAACAGAAAATGATAATCCAGCCCACGAAGATATTTTGGATGCAAATCAGCAAGATTTCAGCCAGCCTTCAGAAAAAGCAGAAATGGCAGCGGAAATAAATGATAGAGTTGCAATTCCTGATGGCGCAATATCTGAATACTCAGGAGACTGTGTAAACTCAGAAAAATCTCCAGAAAAGCCTGACGAAGAAAATGATATCAACATTAACATGGAAATTCCTGAAAGGGAAGACTCCAAAGATACAGAAGAATATTCAAATATGGTAGAATCTCCAGAAAATCCGGAAAAAGAAAGTGAAATCAACATTAACATGGAAATTCCTGATAGGGAAGACTCCAGAGACGCAGATGAATATTCAAATATGGTAGAATCTCCAGAAAATCCTGAAAATGAAAGTAAAATCAACATTAACATGGAAATTCCTGATAGGGAAGACTTCAGAGAAGAAGAAGAATGTTCAAATAAGGTAGAATCTCCAGAAAATCCTGAAAAAGAAAGTGAAATCAACATTAACATGGAAATTCCTGATAGGGAAGACTTCAGAGAAGAAGAAGAATGTTCAAATGAGGTAGAATCTCCAGAAAATCCTGAAAAAGAAAGTGAAATCAACATTAACATGGAAATTCCTGATAGGGAAGACTTCAGAGAAGAAGAAGAATGTTCAAATGAGGTAGAATCTCCAGAAAATCCTGAAAAAGAAAGTGAAATCAACATTAACATGGAAATTCCTGATAGGGAAGACTCCAAAGGCACAGAAGAATATTCAAATATGATAGAATCTCCAGAAAATCCTGAAAAAGAAAATGAAATCAACATTAACATGGAAATTCCTGATAAGGAAGACTCCAAAGGCATAGAAGAATGTTCAAATATGGTAGAGTCTCCAGAAAATCCTGAAAAAGAAAAAGAAATCAGCATTAACCATGCTCTTCCTGCTGCTGAAAGATTACTAACTTCCGAAGAATGTCCAAGTTTGGAAGACTCTGTAAAATATCCTGATATTGAATCTGAAATACACGTTAATGCTGAACTTCCCGATGATGACAAATCCCCGCACTCGGCAGAATGTCCAATAAAAATCGAAATTGAAACAGAAATGCCTGAAAATCCTAATATTGAAGAATGTCCAGAAAACAAATATCTCGAATCCGAAAATGAGGTTTCCACTTCAGAAACACTGATCCTAAACGAACCAGGAGAAAATTCTTCAGGAGAGGAAATGGAACTCCCAGCTATCGGGAGGCCACAAAATATTGAGGAACATCCAGTAAGCGAATTGAGGAATAAAGATTCAGAAAATGAACTCCCAAGGATTGACGGACCCCACAACTTAAGGGAATTGGAAACTCCAGAAGGAAATAGCGACAACTCCGGGAATGAAATAATTAAAATAGAACAAAATCTTTCAGAGGAATTTCAAAATGAAGAAAGCGAAGAAGAAAGTCTTGGATTCAATGAGACTGAAGACGAAGAACAAGAAAATGGCGAAAAAACGCAAGCCGATGAAAATTTTTCCGAGGAAACCGAAGATCCCATTTCCCATCCGGGAATTAATCTCCTTCTTGCATCTGAAAGTATTTCCAGGAATTCTTTATCAGGATCGAATTGCCCACAAAGTGCTAATTTTAGTGATCCTGGCATGATTATTTCTTCCGTAACCAGCAATATTGACAATTTCTCCGAAGAAAGTCCCAATTCCGAAGAAAATGAGACGATAGTTGAAGAACTGGACAAATCTAGAACTCTTGAATACCCTTTAGTGAATCCTCTTCTCGATGATGAAACTCCAGTTGGCGAAGAATTGAATTTAAAATTATCAACTAATTTTCACATTCTCCAGGCGATCGCCACCAATGCATATTACCGAGAGATACTGGACAACGCTATCCTTTCCATGAGTGAAAATCAAGGTAACCTTGTAATTGATTTCAGCAAACCTCCCCCCATATCTCCCTACGCCGACAATAAGTACAGAAATGTTTTCACATACAAACCCGCAAAATGCGACTACTGCAAAAATTTCTTTCCGCTATGTATAAACATTGTGCCAGATTACGCACAACAACTCCCTGGCATTTTTCAGGGTTTTGACATTGTACAGACTGAAGACCTGGCTTCTAGAATATACTGCAAAGTCCCATCCCCTATAATAAGAAGTACAAAATGCCATTTTTGCGACATCAATTGTCCTAGAAGTTGTGAATACTTAGGAAGAATCATTTTGTTCATCGGAAGACAAATAAAGAGGAGGGGATCAAAAACAAGTAGCGCGGCAAATTCGGTTGTTGACAATGTTTCAAATAATTCACAGTCACAACAATCTAGTTTACGTGATAAAATTTCAGATTTACCACAAGAAATCAACAATGGGGAATCAATTTCCCAAAATGTTCCGGAAAATAATATTCCAGCTGAACAGGAAACAACACAAAACGAAAAAAATTCTCCAGGACCTAATTTTCGACTTCCACAGCCGACAAAATCTTCTGTTTTGGATATAAAACGCCTGCCATTCAATAAAGCGTCAGAAAGTATTAACTCTGAAACACTGTATCTAATGTACCCTTATGAACAAGCAGCTGGAAGCTCTGGAAATACTCCTGAGGAAAATACAAATGAACCAGAACCAGAAAATTCACTAAATATTCCAGCAGATGATAAATTAATTCACAATACAGCAATGTACGTTGGACTTAAAAAGCATTTCTATAGGAAACATACGGAAATGACAACTCCCATTGACAACAATCCTGTTGTTCCTGATCCAGTTAATAATACAGTTCCAGTTATCACAAGATATATTCCGCAAAGCACGATATATGACCTTCAACAGCAATCTTCTTCACATTCCCTCCAAAATGAGCGTGTACAAGAAAGTTCTATGCGAATTGTTGATGTGAGGAAATCTACTTCTTCAGAGAGCAGTGAAGGGACTTCCACGATGGATGAGAACGATACTTCAAGAGCACTAGTTCCTATTTCCCCTGCAATTGAGCAATTAGACCAAGACGACAGGTACTTAAATAATTAGTTATCTAATTATAATTATTATATAGTATATTATTCATTATTTACTAGCGTATTTTTTAGTCCAGTTTCATTAATGTAAAGCGAATTTGTATTATTTTCAGCGGAGAAAGCGAGACGGGAATGGAAAATGAGCAGATTGAAGAAGAAGGTACGGAAATAAAGAAACCATGCACTTTCAAAGCTGCTGCTGCGACAAATACAGTTCAAAATCCTCAAGATTCAATTCAGATTCCGGGTCAGCCAAATGAAATGGCGCGATCGCTGAAGAAAAATCATAATATTGATGGAATTGCATCTAATTTGAGGGAAAAGGCGAAAAAAAGGAGGAAAATGAGAAGTCCCTGTCACTACGATAGGAGAAGGGAATTAATAATCGCTGAAGATTCTCCTGGAGAAAGTTGTCCTTTGATTTTGGAACCAGAATGGAGCAAGCAAGGTGCTGTTGCCGACAATATTCTACCCGTCCCTAGAATCTTAGATGAAGGAATATCCTCAGGATGCATTCAAGATTCTAATGAAGAACAAAATGAAAATGGTACTGGCGGGAACACTCTGGAAAATGGAAATGAAGATGAAGTGACGCAAGATATTCGGATCACCTTAGAAAACGAAAAAGCTGTGGAAGGAAGCCCCTTGGATAATAACCAACTCAATATCTTTAGAAATATTATGAAGCTATTCAGCGATATACTAATGGCTCATGTGTGCGCTATCATTCCATCAGAACAAGATCGGGCATATTTCCGAAGGTCCCTCGACAATACACTATCGACCTTACTCCAGAGTTTGATTGATAAAATGCTAGGAAACACTCAGACAGAAAGAAGTGAGATGGAAACTCCCGTCCTAGAAATCTTGTCCAATGAGAACCCGAGTCTCGCCGCAACAAATGACGCTTTATCAACAATGCTGACAACTTTAAGTGCTCCCGCCACAGAAATCTCGTCCAATGGCAATCGAGTAACGATAACTTTAAATATTCCTGCCACTGAAATATCCTCCCCTGAAAATAATTATATCCGAAGATTGGAGGCAGTTATAAATCGTTTTCTTGAGCAAGGAGTGGAAGAAACCAGAGTATCCCCGGACAGTTTCGCCGAAATGAGGCGCCGTCTTGATGAATTAGAAAGAAACCAGCAACAATTGCAGGAACAGCGATCTTCGCAACAAACAAATGCTATTTCTCATTCTGTCCCTGATACACAACCACGCGAATGTGAACTTATCAACAGACTTCATAATGAATCTATTCTAAGAGATTCACTATTACATCAAGAAATAAACACAACGCCCACCCAAAAGCGCCGAAAGCAAACAAATGGGGAAAACCCGGGTCCAAGCCACACAAAAAGAAGGAGCTGCCATCCGTCAAATGAATTCCCAATTTTCTACCCACCAGAGGCCACTGCCAGCTCCACGTTACCATCTATCCCGGTTTCAGAAAATCCGAATCAAACTGAATCAAACTTAATCCAATCCCGCCAATATTCAAATTCAAATTTTAATCAGCACAATATGGCCACTTCAGCAGTGCCAAACTCCTTACAATTAGTTCCCCAGGTATGTTAATTTATGGAGAATTTATTAAAAATCGTAATTATTAATATTAATAGTAATTGTTGTTTACTTAAAATAGTTATTTTACTAAAGTAATATCTCTGTTAAATTTAGAAGATAGGGATTCAGATTTTGAACATTATTTCCATTAATTCCAATAAAACGAGACAAAATTGTAGTTATACTTATTTTGTTAATTTTATTTTCGCGATAAAATTAACTTGGAACTAAATTTCTTACTTTTGCGTTTTTTTTCCAGGGAGACGTTTCCCGTCAGATGCCGCCCCAAACACAAGAGATTTCCATACCACTAATAACTCCGGTATACAATTTTTCCATAAAATATGAAATAATGGACTTCAATGCAAAAATAACAATTGAAAGCATCTAAAATTTAATTACATCACTATAATATTTCAAAGATATTTCCTTTTTTGTTTCAGTGGGATATTTCCATTTCCCGCCAAATAACACCGCAAGAAACTCCAGACATGCGTATCTCATTAACAACTCCGGTATGCTTATTTTAAAAACCAGCAAATTGCCTTACTTCAAAAGTATTTTAAAATTGGTCCAATTTCTACTTCATTAAAGTGTAATTTTGAAAAACGTGTGCTTTTTTTATTTAAGAGGGACATTTCTCGACAGGTGCCTCAAGAAAATCCAGATTTGTCCCTGTCATTAATACCTCAGTCCCGGGTGTGTATTTTCCTTTAAAGAAAAATAGAATTCTTTACGCATACGAAAAATAGTTGAAAAATCTGAAAATTTGGTTGAATTTGAATTTCTTATTTCAGCGAGAGGTTTCCCGCCAGATGCCTTTACAAACAGGGGAGTATCCAATCGCAATGGTAACTCACGTATGTATTTTTTCTTAAAAATGTTTAAAAATGGTAAAAATAGAAATATCATTTATTTATGTTTTACATAATTTAATTAACATTTCAAAGAGCTTTGCCTTATTTGATTTCAGAGAGATACTGGCCGCCAGATGCCTCCGCAACCTGGATTTTCTCCAGCCCAAACTTACAGACCACCGCCTCCGCCTCGAATGCTGGCTCCCCGTCAACCGTTTGGAATAAATCAGCCACCACAATTCAGTACCCCTGGACAAATTAATGCAAACAATTACCGTTCATCAATC
This sequence comes from Tomocerus mixtus, assembly GCA_034694165.1. NCBI lineage: Eukaryota > Metazoa > Arthropoda > Collembola > Entomobryomorpha > Tomoceridae > Tomocerus > Tomocerus mixtus. Next base: position 3,188 of record JAQFYC010004025.1, on the reverse strand, counting down.
GGAACAGCTGGAATGCGGAGACCAGTCCAAAGTTTTTCTCCAACGTCCATCGCACCTAGATTTCCTTTCCCTGGATCTTTACCGCTACAACAGCAATTATACGGCCGATATCTTCAAGGATGTCAAGTCAGTAATCCTGGAACTGGTCCTGGCACGTCTAGCCTGCAAATTCCGAACTTATCCTCCAATGAGACAAGGAACCAAGCCTTTTTGCCCCAACCCACGCAGCAGATTGGTCCGAATGTTGTGAATTTCTCAAGCCCAGAGGAATTAGCGACACGGTTGCAGAACGACCAAATTATAGAACAACTACAGCGTCGGCGAGCGCAAGCGCAAGTGCAAGCACAACAAGCACAAGCGCAATCTCAGCCATGGCTCCAAACCGTAACTCGACCACAGCCATATCGTCCGCAGCCCCAACATCCAACCCCACGGCCACTCCCACCCCAAAGTGTCAATCAATATCGTCAGGAAACCCCTCAAATTAATAATAATTCAATGCAATTTCACCAAGGGCGCCAATTTCAATTTACTGCCCCTCCCACACCCGCGGCGCCATTAGAAAACCAAAGTCAACCAATGCGCGCTCCGCAAAACTTTGTGCACCCATCTGCGCAGACAAGGCGAAATGCAAAACAACAGAAACCCAGGCAGCCAAAATAAGCGAAATGGTCCTCCTGCCAAATGAGCGCCAAGAAATAAAAAATTTCGTATTGTTTGAAATTCTTATTTTTAACAGTTGTCAATAATTAATTAATTATCAATTACAAAGAATGCTTTTCAAAGTTTACCGGACATTCTCTGCAAAATATAATGTGTTATTTACATATGTGCTGTGCAATACACACTTTATTTCTAAAATACGGTTCTCGTAATTGTAATTCTTGTTTATTTTCCTCTACTAACTAAGTTCTTATTATTTTGAATTCATTTTATACACATTCCCTTGTTTTTAGTTTTTAAGTCCACTTGTATAAAAAATGAGTGTTAGAAATTGCATAGCACGTCCCATTTCAATTAAATAGGATTGATGTCTATACAAATGACAGCCAAAGGCGCTTAATGTAAATAGAAGTAATTCATTTGTAAGATAAATACTATAGTGAAACAGGTTTTTAGTTTTCTAAAAATCCCTGCTATAAGTATGTATGTAAAATATATTAAAATTAATACAATATAAATAGACTACTTACATTTAATATAAATAGATTACTTACATTTAATATAAATATATATAAATTAATGGTAAATATTTACAATATTCCACACAGTATCTGAATTGTGAGCTTTATAAATAAAAGTTCATTATAAATATCAATTCTTATCGAATTTTGTATTTGTTTTTATAATTAACTAAAATATTATTGTATTTTCTCACAAGGAAAACATTATTTTTGTTAATTTTATTTCAAATTCAAAAAATGTCTTAAGATTACTGTAGTTCAAAAATTCATTTTGTCTGTAAGGTTTATTTTATTTTATTAAAGTGTGAACACATTGAAAAGGTAGCTATTAAAAGCAATCCTACAGTTATATTGTAAATAAAAAGTGTGTAATGTAATTACTAAAAATAATTTTTAATTATATTCATATATAGTGTAGGAAACGCCATGACCATTTCTATGGTGCAGGCATTCGATCACGATAGTCAATCTCAATTATTAGGTCATTGGTCACACTATAATTTAATTATAGAAATATAATTATAATTGTATTGCTAAAGATCAAGTCTAATAATCAAGTGTATATGAAATACTAGTATACCTTAATTAGTATTTTGGATGTTAGCATAAGTAATAGATATTATATTGTATGATGTTGCAAACCTTAATGAATGAATGTTAAATAACTGCTAAATTTAAATATAATATGTTTAGAGTGATATCATTGATATCCCTTAATTTTAAATGTAATTGATAATTATTATTTGTTAATTTTTGTGTGTGTTAAGTGAGCAGAATGCATTGAAATGAATGTTAGGAATCTAAAATGGCAGTTTGGGAATTTTAATTAGGAGGTAATTATTAATTGTTGTTATATAGTTGAATGATAAATATTGTATAGTATATCTATAGTAGTAATTGAATTGCAAGAAATTATATAACATAATAATACTTTAATTGCTGTATTATATTTAATATGCTTTAATATAATATAATTTAATTCAAAATCTAAGAATTTATCAACCAATATGAACGAATTTTTTTTTTGAGTTAATGAGCTTATAATGTTTACAAATTTAGGGATATCTTTAAACTTGAACTTAATACAAGGTTTTTTTGTACATATTTATTTTGCTGTTGCTTAATTAATATTCAATGTTATCTATTAAGTACTTAAATTAGTATTGTTCTTCTAGCTAAATACAAATATCAGTACGTGCCCGCGATGAATTTGATAATTTCAAAATCAGACATTCCTTACTAATATAATGATTTAATGGTGAAAAATGTGCACAGGAGGAAATAAATCTAACAAGTTAAGAATCTATCCGTTTTTGGTTAATGTTACATTTAAACGGTAATGAATGTTAATTGGGATCATTATTACATACGTACATAGCTGTGTATTTATCTATTTAAATAAGTGTGATTTTATAAAAAATTGTAAATGGGAATTGTTAATGTTAAAATAAACTTTTCTCAAAAAAATTTCAGATGTTCTACTTATAGACTTATTTTCCATTTGTCTATTTATAATTTTATTTTTATTTTACTTTTAATAAGCGGAGGAATATTATGTCAGATTTATAACTGTACAAGTAATTCTGCCTGTCTAATTTATTGAGGTACACTAAATACCCAAAATCGTATACAAATATACCAGATAGAGCTGATTGATGACAAAGTCGCTCAAAACAAAGCTTTTTAGCATTATTATCAAAAGATAATTTCGAATTTAGGTTAATGCATAATATAATTTTTCGGCAATGTTCAAGAACATAATTTTGGGGCAGTTTAGAAGAACAAAATTTTGTTAAATGAATTAAAAAAAAATAGGAAAATAGGGGTTCCAATAAAGTGCACCCCCCTAGAACTTGCACCCCCCCAGTAAATTGCACCCCCCTACCCGGTGTCCAAAGGTAATTGCACCCCCCTCAGTATTTTGCACCCCCCTCTGAATATTGCACCCCCCTCTGAATATTGCACCCCCCTCAGTATTTTGCACCCCCCTCAGTATTTTGCACC
>JAQFYC010004024.1:0-18579 GCA_034694165.1 Tomocerus mixtus | reverse complement strand
TTTATAAGGATATTTATTACAATTGTGCAACATTACACTCACTCGGGCGGGCTGTATATGGTGGCTTGGCAGTTTTACTTGCTGTGCGTACAACACAACACAAAATTCTTTTTTGTACACATCACTTGTGTCTCCTCTTGTATGTGTATCTTCTGTTACATAGTTACAATACATAATATACTTGTGAATCGAATAATATAGTACAAAAATATAAAGTTGAATAGATTGGCCATATTGTACATAATAGATACAGATAGTTGTCCTGTAGTTCAGTTTCCAACGAGTAATATAAGCATACCTACCGCAAGGAAAGTATTTATATACCTAAGGTGAATGGATATATCATAATATATCTGTAGATGGGGAAAAGGTGGATGTGGATAGCTAAATAGAATGGATATAATGTACATTGTCTAGGCGGTCTCTCATTTCACTGGAAAAAGCCTCTTAGCTCACATCCCACTTTGGATCATAACTTCTGCTGCACTTACTATCAAAGAGATGATACTTTTTCCCTTTCTTTCATCCTTTCTCGCTTCTCTCTAAGGTGACATCATACACACAACAGAAGACAGGCCACAAGCTCCTCTACTTATCCTGACGCTTTCCCCCGCCTTCATCTCCTTCAAATGTCTCTTTGATCTCCTTCCTTGAAATATTATATAATGTAATGTAATATAAGCTAATGTAATAATGCTGTTTTGTAGTCTCTCTTCTTCTCCTTACTTCTACTTGTTACTAATAGTTTTTTGTTTAGTCTCTAAGCATACTTCTAACCCCTACTGTTGTTTTCCTCCTTTACAATAGTAAGTTGCTGTTGCTACCCTTTAAAATCACTCCGCTACCTCCGTAAGTCCATATCGTAACAATCAATTACATTAGCGTTCGTGTCCTTCTTCATACCCAAACTGATATTTCATACAGAAAATTTTGTACATAGTATAATTGTACTCTGTATCTACACACACAACACACACACACTCTGTATCTAGCTCAGAATCTTCAAAATAGAGAATATTGCAACATATTGGGCTTTAGCTAACAATAAGAAATGGAAATTGGTTACTACTGCGTTGTACACAGTAACTGAAAATATATTTCGAGTAAATCAATGCGAAATACTCCTGCTATAGTATAATATGTAAGACAGTTACTACTATAAGTAAGTTAGCTTATGTTGGAACATAAATAACTGCATGAGAATTAAGAAAAATTCTCTTGTTACATTATACCTAACTACCTAAGGTGATATTTATGTTCGTATAATAGGTATCATCATGGATACATCTATTCTTTAGCAAAAAATTGTATGTGCCTACTGATACCTACCCAATTTAGCTACCTACATGCATTTTACTATAAGTAAAAAGATGGTGAAGCTACATAGTAGCCCAATGTATCAAAAATGTAATGTAGCAGATAGCCTAATGAAAATCTTTGATAAATGTATAAACGCTTATGAGGCTGAAGGGAAGTTCCTTGGCGTGGATTGCATTGGCTCTGGTTCTGGTCCGGCTCCATAATAAGACTGCACCGTTGCAGTATACATTATATTGTATATTAGACAGGAAGACATTTTGTTGTGGATTGAGTAAAATGAGTTTGAGATGGGGACATAAGGAAAATATGATGATTTGTGATAGTATAATATGATTATGATGATATAATGTGATATGAGCTGGGTTGACGTGGGAGTGTAAAGAAAGAAATAAGAAAGTGGCTAGAATGGGAAGGAATGGTGAAAAGAGGAGGAAAGGAATGGAAAGGCAAGACAGGAACGTGTGAGAAAATGATGATGATGGCGGTGGTGGAGTTGACGAGAGGAGGACAAAGTCCAATGCCTGCCTCTGAACTCAAGTTTTAACAAAGTCAATTCAACTCACCATAATATCACAAAGAAGAAGACAGAAGAGTTGAGTTAGTCCAGTTGAAGTTTGAGCAGGGAGACACATACATAGAATAAACTACCCTGGATATAAAATATTGTATACATGCATGTACTGGATATATGTATGTCCATGGCACAAGTTTACACATTTACCTGGATACTCTTATAATTATAAATTTTTGTTAATTTGTCATTTTTGAATTTTTGACGACTTTAACGTGCAAAATTTCAAACTTATCATCAGACACGTCATCAAAACGAGAAAAATGTTTTCTGGCGGTAATTCTTTATCTAATCAATTTTATTTTTACCATCATAATTACATAAAATCTAATTATAAAAAGAAGTAAATAGTATTATTTATTCATCAAAATTGTAATAAGTAGTAGCTTAGTTATGCCTCAGTTGGGCGCGTGCCCCCGACATGTATTAGTATGCGATAAACATTATTACAACTTTTATGCCCACTAATACAGTAATAGATGAAAATATGTACCCACGGTAAGTAGAGTAGCCATGGCACCCATCCGGGGTACCCCGGACGGGCGCCATGGCTACTCTACTTACCGTGTATGTACCTATAGTAGTACCTACCTAAAATAAAACTGGATTTTTTGTGTAGGTGAACCTATAGGACAGTTTTAGTTGGCATTTCTTGTCATATTACTTATACAATTACTACATAAAAATCCATAGTGTCATGTATGTGTATTTTTCTTCTTAAAAGTCAAAGTCTAGCTCCTATCTGTATGTGGTGGTGTTACATTACAATCTAGATAATGTTGAATACGATAGGCTGAACAGATACCTAGGTACAGTACAGAGGTAATGTAAGTATGTAAGTATGTATGAATGTATATTTATGTATGTGAGTCTTGTTCTGGTCGCTGTGCCTTCTCGCTCAGTGAGAGTGAGAGAGTAGATCGTATCTGTAAAGGAGATGGAGCGAAGACTAATTTGTAAAAATAAGCGGATGCGAGTGAGAGAAGGGAGGGAGGAGACATCAGATCACATACCATAGTAAGAGAACACAATGCAGAGATATTGTGCCAGGCAGTCAGGCAGGCCAGCAATCTAAGTATGTATATATGTACATATGAAGAAGACGAAGAAGAAGATACATATTATACATATAAATAAGCAGATAGATCTGTATCTCTTTACCACACCACACCACACCACGAAGATGAAGCGAAGTCTAGCTGATGTGGTGAAGGGAAAAGGAACTTTTTCTAGCATAAATACGTGATACGAATTTGGGTGACAGTTTTAGTATTCTGTGTTGATATCTGAGCTGGACTGGAGCTGGACTGGAGGACGAAAGCTAAGTTAAGCAAACCAGGAACCTTAACCAAAAAGAAAGTCAGACTCGCATCAGCATCCCATCTTCTATTTCTCACTTGACTAACATGAGTCCAGTGTAAAGCAGCCAGGCCAGGCCAGAGCAGGACAGGACACAGAGCTGCCTAATAATGCTAAAGCCAAAGGGAAGAGAATTCAGAGTAATGTATAGTTTAGTTCGTATGTATAGTTTCTTTTGCACGTTTGACTTTTGCGTGTCCGTCGACGAATATTGAGAACATATCGTTAGTTTACGAATACCTCCTACATGCATTCACTACAATATAAAAGATACCTACGTAAGTAATGTACATATAGGTAATTCTTCTCAGTATCGCTTTTTCTTGGTTTCTCATCCTCCAGTCCAGTCCAGTCGAGTAGTTCAAGCAAATTCTGTTGTACAGATATGTATGGTCTGTACAGTAGATACATAGATAGATAGACAAACTACTTCGTTGATTTGAGCTGATGATCTGATGAGAGGTCTTGACTTGACTTGACTGGACTTTGTTTGACTATATGAGACAGGAATACGGAATGCATATAAATACAGAGGGAAATGGATGGATGTGACGAACAGAGCACAGCACAGTGAAATGAAACCGAATTGAATTGAGGAAAGGATAGTGATAGTGATAGTGTATGTCCAGGCCAAGATCACACATAGCCTAAGACATGGACAGAGTTGCTCAAGTGAGACGTAATATGATACTAAGCTTGATCAACGACGCGGTCAGCAGTCGAATACATTGCAGACCAACCAGACCAGGGCTGAAGAGACCAAAAGAATACATAGAGTTGCGAAATAGAATGAGAAAGATGATGAAATGTGAATGTGATGTGATCTGAAGGAAGAGCAGCCAAAGAACTGTTTCCGTTCCTTTCGTTACTTCTTCCCATTATACACACACATACTATTTACTACCAGAACCAGAACCAGACCAGCATTAAACTATCAACTTCTATGGTAGTACTTGCCTAACAATAGAATACCTAGTCCTATTGTAATAATCACATCACATAATATATTATCTGTATTATTCTATATGAAAACACATAGTAAAGAGATGTACTATATAGGAATGACCCCTAGCTATCTGTAACAAGAAAAGTAGGTACATGCTATGAAACATAGTACATAAGTAAGTAAGGGACAATAATGAGAAGAGGACTGAACTGTGGACAAGCCCAGCGTAACCGATAGAGCCAAGCCAAGCCAAGCCAGGAAAGGAAAAGTGGAAAAGTGAGGAGAGGTCCCATAAGTTAACTCTTGTAATTTTTGGAAACTTATTACACCTGAGCTACTAGGTCGTTAGAAGAAGGATATAATAATCATCTTACTAAAAAGATACCGAATGGAACAGAACGGAAAGAATAGAAAGAGTTACTAGTTACTACTTACTTTAGTACAGATGCCCCAGCAGCCCATAGCAGGTTTCTTTTGCTCTTGGCTTTAGCTCGTTGCAGAAATGAGCCAAGTTATTATAGTATCAAGTACAGGACAGGACACCAAGTAAGACAGACATAGCATAGTATGTATTTAGTGGCCTGGTATGTCATACCTACAACCTACCCTCCTTATTTAGTACATAAATGTTCTTATGTGCTAGTTTAGGTATTATATGTACATACGAGTAACAGTAACTAGTGTTATGGAGTTAACGATACTATTCTCTCCTTACCAAATCCAAGGCAAGGGAAGGCAGAGCAGGAACAATGCAAAGAAATGTTTTCTTTTTATTAGGAAGTTCTTTATGATCAATTTTTTGTATGCGGGAGAGAAGTCGAGTAACTTTCTCCTTAATTATACGCGGGCAACCCAGACCAAGCCATGCCAGGGAAAACCTAACTACAGAACAAAACACATCCCAATTCAGCTCCTTTCTCTCAACCTACTCAACTTAAGTCAATGTCCACTCCTTCTAATCAGCATCACATTACCTAAGGATGTCTCACTCCAATCCTCACCTCAAATGACCATTTGGCCATTACCTTACATTCACCAAAATATATTTACTTCCTATTAAATAATTACGACTTTCTCTCAGTGGAAATAAATTGTGCTGCTGATATAAACTTGCTGTTAATGTGGTTCTACACCATAATTTTAATTTACATAGCAAACATTTTTTCTCCGAATAAATAGTATCAGATATTCTTCTCCTCTCAAATTTTGATTAGCATACTGATAATTATAATATATAGCCAAATAGCCACCATATTCTACACCAAACCTTTAATTTATTACATAACAAAAGCTCTACGTACATATTAGTATACAGCTAGAACGATTAGAAATTGTGTAAAACGAATGAGACCAAGATGTAGTACATATAACAAGCAAGATTAAAACTACAATAAAGAGCAGAATAAATGTATAGTAGTATTAAATGTACATTTGTAAAGCAAATAAATGCTAACCAATACTACATAGGACTACTGTTTATTTTGGATATGACAATTCATATATATTTGAACATACAGCTATGTATCCTATACATACTTGTACATGCGTAAGTAGACGTAGGAACAATACAGTATACTGTATATTTGTTATTGCCTCTCTGTTCTCTAATCATTAGTAAAAGAATTGTATTTTTGATTAGAAGAAAGGGATTCTGAGTCGGAATAAAGAAGAGAATAAGTAAAGGAAACCTTTTGCCATATAGGGAGGTTCTCTTAGTCAATTCTAGTCAGACTTTGTGAGGGATTCATTCTTTGACTGAGCTGAAGTAAACTGCATTGCATTAGTTAGTGGTGTGGTCGACTTCTAAAACTTGGTGGACTGGACTGGCCTGGTCTGGGCTGGGTTGGACTTTCTATTCTAGTTAGTAGGTAGCTAAGCATAGGATATAGTATGTATGTGTATACATCGAGAAGAGGATTATGAGAAATGCATTCACTCAGTCAGTGCCTTTCCTTTCTTGTCTCGCCTCACTCACTTCCATTATTCCTCGTTGGCTAAGGCTAACGTAAGTAAAGTAACTTAATGCAATGTCATAGGTATTCCACTCCATACCTTTAGCTTTGCTTTCCTTTTACTTTCTAAATAACACACTCACCTAACCTAACATTAACGTAACGTAACGTAACCAAAGCAAGTCAAGGAACTGAAGGAACTTCCTTTGGTCTCACATCCCATCAGTTTACGTTCTTCTTATTATAAGTTATATCATATTATTGTGCATAGAAGTAGTTACTTCACTATACATGTAGTTAATACCTATCTACGTAACGTATGTAATATTAAACTAAACTACTTATTTATATAGGGAGATCTTATGTACAAGTGGGCTGGCTCTGGCTCGCTTGGGTTGAATTGGGTAAAAGTAAAAGGGAGATGGAGAATGACGTTCGTTCGTCTAACTATATTTACAAAAGCTCCTTTCTTGCTAATACAAATGCAACCGATAAACCTAAACTAACTAGTCCAATGTATTCTGCTTCATCGATCTCTACAGCTAACTCCTCTGTGATTAATGAAGGAACGGGAAGGAAAGCTTCTCATTCGCTTCACATAGCAAAAATATTGTATACTAAATATATATCCATAGAGTTCAGTTCAGATATTATTTTATCGTTATGCTACATTGCATTACATTATATTCCGTAATAATAACTTGTACATTTCTACCTATTCTTAATATTATGGAGTTAAGCTCGTGTATCTGTATCTAGTATAATAATAATAACTAATATACACAATTTTATCCATCCAGTCCACGTCCCACTTGTATTTACATTCTGCACCACTCAAATTCTCTTTATACCCAAAGACGTTAATTCGCTTCGCTATCGTATTCGCTTAATAAGCCGGCTTAGCTTACTTAACTAAGCTACAGCTTTAGTAACTAACTAGCAAGGAGAAGGAGAACCATTCCAGATTTTTGAATTGGAATTCTCTTATATATAAATATTTTTTCCCTGGTTTCGATTAGACAACAACATCTCTGTGGCCAATGACCATGGGAAGGTATACTAAATTAAATACAATAGTTTCTGCAGACATGAAATATATTTTGCTATTTAAGTAGAACTTCCTTCCGTCAATGCATTTACTACACACTGTTGTAAATATTGTTCTCTTTCTAGCAACAATCAGGTTCGCCAGGTTTTTCTCAATTTTAATAAGACATCTTTTGAAGCAAAATGTTGAGTTGTGTGAATAGTATCGCGGATTTGGATCTAGGAACGTGTTGGCCAAATGTAGAACAAGATTTGTCAATTGTAAATCATGGTCCTACATATAGGTATACTACAATTTTTTAGCAGAAAGTGAATTTAGTTGTTCTTATTTTTGGACCATTTCTCGTAGCTGAACAATTCCAAGCTTACTGACCACTATTAATGAGTAGTAATGGATGATATTAAGCCTTTTTACTAATTTTTTGCAATCTGAAATTAAAAATAAATATTGATTTTGTAGGTTTTCTAAATCTATTGTAGTCCATATAGTAGAATGTACATTTCAGTTTCAACAAGAATTTACTTATGAAGACCATTAGAATATTCCATCGTTAAATTCAGTGTGAAATCTGATTTCACGCCAAATAATTTGACTACACAGCATTTGCTATAACTTCAAAGGTTACATAAATCCCGATAATTGACAACTCGCGTTATATGGCAATCAATGTTTATAATTGACGAAAAGGAAGCGTTTATTCGACTGTACTGCACTGCTAATTTAAAAAGAGAAAAGCACACTATAAAACCCATATTCTTTTATGGATAGTAAAAGGGAAGTCGACATATAAATCTGTAATACAAGTACAATAGGTACTAAAGATCCATATTATTCTTAGGCATGTGTATTATTCATTGTGAATCAGTAACCCCAATGCAATGCAGCAACGTAGTATGTATCAGCTAACAGTTATTTTAAGTTATATGATCCTTAATGATCTACCCTTTTAATACTTAAGTGCCTCTAGAATAAGTGTATCCTCCCCCTGTACCCATTGATATTCTGTTAGCAGATAATTTTATAGTAACAAGATACGAATGCTAATACAGATACTAGTACATACATACTTGAACTTATCTGACACGTTGTATTGTAGAAAACGCTAATGTCCATTGCACTTGCATTGTATTGTAATTAGGGGATATATTTCCCGGACCTTTTGCGATTCCCGGGAAACGGGAAATTCCCGGGAATTCCCGAGAAATTCCCGGGAAAAATTGTTATAAAATCCTATGTAAAAACTAACCTTATTATGTATTTATTTTCACATTAATTTTATTTATCCCAACTATTACATTTTCATTTGATAAACAATGCTTTGAAAACTGAATTATATGTTCTAAACGGACAGAATTGACTCGCAATTGCGGGTTTTGAAAATAAAATCTCAAGAAACAGAGATGATCTTGTGCATCATTCAAACTTGATCTTTTATACTTAATTCGGCAACCAACTTTCGGGTTGTATGGGCAGTCTTAGGAATGTCCTCAAATTTCTTGAATCTTAATGCATCTCTTAGATCCGTCAAAGTTTGGAAAACGGTGAATATCAATCCAATCCATCTTTTGCAGTCATTTGAGCAAGGGTTTCTTAGAGATATTAGAAACGTAAACTTATAATTGTGAATTACCCTTCACAAAATTATTTAATTTTATTATTATGCGAATCGATTACGATGTTTAAATGAGTTTCTCCTTCATCACTAGTGGAGGGTGCAGGTGTTCCGTTACTTTCCATAATTTCGAAATTACGTAAAAGTATAAACGTAACAAGTCGCCAAGCTAAAAGAATACCTACTAACCTGACCGATCATAGAATTATAATGTATGTATAATACATAGTACTATATTCATAATTCTATGTGACCGAGTGACAAACGTTACGGGATGTAATGCACATTTATTCTAAGCATTATTTGGCAGAATATCTTTTTTATAACATTGTTTAATTTTTCGGGAATTTCCCGGGAAATTATAGACAATTCCCGGGATTTTGTTCCCGGGAATCCCGGGAATTCCCGGGACAAATTTCCCGGGAATATATCCCCTAATTGTAATAGTACATTGTTCCATTATACATTAAATATGACATACTAGTAGCATTTGGTACTATGTACTATAATATCCAAGTAGCTACTACTACATCGGATATCGATTTATGGTATTCATAGTGGATACGCTCGTTCAGTCCAGTCAGTCTCCCTGATCGTGAGTCAAAATTGAAAGACAGAAAGGGTTGCTTTGCTTATATTGCACTCACTCACATCAGATCACACAGATCGCCTGACAGGCAAGACTTTGGACGTCTGGACTCGATTTCAATTCTCTCTCCAAGGAATCTAATATCATGGATTCTTCCACCCAAACAGATACAGATACTAATGTGGAAGCTACTTTACTTACTCTCCTGTTGTGTACCCAACACAAGTACTTACTCGTATTTATCATATGTATTCCATTGTTATGTGAATGTGCAAAGAGAGGAGAACATGAGATTCTAAGAATTTTCTTCCAATATGTAGTAGCCACCTTTTACTTGCTACTTATACTATGCACTTACATAGTACGTCCAATTGTTTCTATTAAATAAAATGAAAGTCCATTTGTGATTGAGAGTGAAGTAAATAGCACTCGTAAGAGTTTTTAGATTATTTGCAAAGTCTGCCCCCAACCCACTCACCTTACATACATAAAAGTACTTAGGGCACATCATTATTGCATTTTTCTATACTATTAACCAATTCATCCTCGTTATATACCTACTAATCACAAACATGACTTTAAGATGCAGTTTAATTGAGGGTGAAGGATGTGTAGTACCTGTTACATGTTAAGGCGTAATTATATCCAAAGGTTTTATTTGGGTTTCTGATTTTAATTATGCTTATATATAATAATTAGCATGTCTTTCTAGGTGGTACAATACAAATGGATGGTAATATTACTAACAAATGGTTAAGCAGGACTGGAACTGTACCTGTTATACTGAATATAATATTATTTGATATTAATTTCTTCGTAACGTAGAGTCAATTGTCGACATCTTTAATACTTTTCTTTCAACTTACATACAAAATAAATCGGAGACTGGTGATTAAGACTCTATGGACGAATAAGCGATCTAAAATAAGTTGATGGGGAAAGAAAGTCATGCCAGCCAGGGCCAGGGTAAGTTAAGTAAGTAAATGTAGTCCCGTTAGTTCGGTTGAGTTAAGGTGACTTAAAATGTAGAGAGAGTGATTCGGATTCTCTTTTTCGTTTTGTTTGTATGTTTCTGGAGATGGGTACTAAGTAAGTCAAGTCACTACAGCACATACATAGATTATAAGCCTACATTTGTATGTATATATATAGTAGACACTTATAAGTTAGGTAGTTTGAGAGAGTCTGAGCTGACTTGAGTGTTTTATTCAATTCTTGTCGTGGACGGCTGAGAGAGAGTTACTTGTTAGGAGAGAAGTTCAGGAAAGCGATTAATGAGGTTTACTTTTGAAGAAATGAAGGATTGCTACTATTTCTCTTTCCCTTTCTTTCCTACTTAACTAACTAAGGAAAGTGGAGAAGAGGAAAGGAAGAAGAAAGATAGACAGAGCGTAGCGGGACGAAAGCAAAAAAGCCGGACTGATTGCTAGTTAAAGTGAGTTAAGTTGGCATTTCGACTGCAATACACTACACTAAAATTACAGGCTAAGCTAAGTATATATGTTATTACAGACAGACATCTACTATCTACGTATCTACCTATATACATAAACATCGTCCTGCAGACAGTATTAGTCAGTCTGAGTGATCGTGAGTAGTTTCGTTAGTAAAGAACATAGAACATAGTAGTAAGCATTTCCTACACTCTGTAAATGGCATCCTATCCTGCATTTAGGAATGTACAGTATCTCATTTGTACAGAAGCATTATAAACTGTACTATGAGTAGAAGAACCATTGTATAATGTAGTAGTATATAGTTGTGTACAAGTACACTACACTGTTATCTCCTGTGTACTGTAAACTGCATGTCTACCTAAGTAATGCAACGTTTGTTGTTAATAAAAGAAAGAGTTCTCTTAGATTGGCTAATTGTAAAAAAGCTTACCTTTGACAAGACAGAAACAAACATACTATGTACCAGTTAACCTATCAGTACCACAATTTATGTTATTTTACTTATAGTAGTACGAGATGGATTTATATATGCTTCTTTTGATGTTGACTTATTTGCTTGAAAGAAAGTGCCTATACCTATATACTTAAAGACTCCGTAAGTGATTCTATGAGTTACATAGTTAAATATATTATAGAGAGCAAGCTTGTTTTATTTAACATGTCCCAGACATGTCTCTAAGTACAGAGAAAATACAGTTCAGGTAACTCAAAAAAAGAAAATAAGGTTAAGTTAAGGAATAAGGTTTAAATCTCACTTGTCTTACAGTAGTACTGTAGTGAATTTTGTTATAAATAGAAGATATCGTGCCTATAATGTAATGTAAGTTGTAACGTAACGAGTAGCACAATAAAGTAGCGTTTTTTCATAGGAAATATTTCATTAGTTGCGAAAACTGGGAAAGTAAATGTTTGAAGTCATTGATTTGGCTCTTTGTGCTTTGATCTTGAGAGCACTTTGAAATATTTAACATTCCACTTTTAGAGAAAAGAGGGATACGATGGTCATGGGAACGTTTCTTCTTTACTCGTACCCTTTCCTCATTCACGTAAAAAGAATCCTTTCGTTCACCCATTCTTTTTACTTCTTCCTTCCTTCTACTATAATCGACTTGCATTCATTTGCTTCTTGTTTCCCTCCCTATGCAACTTTTATGCTAGTTATAGTACTATGGAGTCCAGTAAGTAAACTATGCGATCGTCAAGTAGCAAACTCGACGGGAATCTAAGGGTGCTTCTATCTTAAGTTTATATACTTGTTTCTGTTACATTAGGGTTACAAAAGGGTAATTTGGATTTGTATTCAGTTCACATGTCACTTCACTTACTTAGCATCCCCATTCAATGGTTAGGCAAATTATAAATCTTTTTTCGGGTGAGAAATGGCTAAAAAATAAAAAGGCTCTAAAATATGATAAATGAAATGAAGGGTTGCTTTTGCGTCTTTGCTACTATTGCAAGTACACATACAGATAGTCTACAGGTCCAGTCCAGGTGCTTATTGTGTATTGGCATTTTAAATACAAACTTTTACTACATTCTCCCAAAACCAAAATGCGGAGAAATAAAGTACATTTTGGGAACCCTTTTTATTCTTCCCATGTATTCAGTATGTAAATATAATTCAAGATAAAAAAGTTAAAGGAAAGAGTTCAGCTTTTTGCTCCTTTACATTTAAAAAAACTTTTTTAGAGCTACTATACACTATAAAATCTATAGAAAAATGAGTATAAGGGAAATGTATCTTTAGAGAAATCAACATAAAAGGATTTTTGGTAAAACATGGGATTTTGATTTAAATATTGCACCTTTGCGTATCCTTTTTATCCCTTTAGCTCTCATCGCATCTCCACAAACGAAAAAGGGTAAAATAGTGAAATTGTGTGAATTACTTACCATGTAAGAGGGTCTCCCTTATTTCTCGAATATGTAAAGCCCATTAGAAAATAAAGCAGAAAACAACCCTATCGCTGTTTTACCTGAATTGAAATGATGTGAACAGATTTTGAGTGAATACCCTACTAATGCAATGTAATTCAAAGTAATAATGTAGCCAAAGAGTGAGAGCAAAGACTTTTCGTGAGAAAATCCTTTTTCTTCCCTAAAATCCAGAAGGGTTATCACAACAATCAAAATCTGCTTCTCTCTTTAGGAAACAGAGAATGATAGAGCGACCCTATCCTAATATCTGTATTTGTAATATCCAGGAATAGAGGTAACCGTAACGATAGGCAGATATCTATCCACTACTTCTGTATTTTACCCCAAAATGCTAATTTGTTGGTGAATGTGTTGCGCTGAGGGCTGAAGGTAAAAAGTGATCTCACTATCTGAACAAGGGGCTTGCTTTTTTACTACGGAACGGTGGATTTGATAAAGGAAGAGGGACCTCGATGCACATTTATTTACAAATTCAGCTCTTTCTGTCAATACCTTTCCTGGTCTGGTTTCCTTATAACTTATATCTTTAGCTCCCACTTAGAATTATTACTAACTCAACTCAACTCAAGTAATACAAGTGTATCCGCTAAAGGACAATAGCAACCCGTTGCTTGCGTTGATACATTTTATGATGAATACACTACTTGCGTTTACACGTTTACCTACTTTTGGTAAAATGCTCTTAGCCCTTTATTTCCGTCAACAATACTCAGTTTTATCCATTTATGTGGATATTTTGGCTACTTGTTTATTTGTATGTACTACATAACTGTATATGGTGTACTTACGGTACTAACAGTAATATTTAAGGCTTTTTAATAGTAGAATATTCCTGAATGAGGTAAATATCTGTAAAAATGATGATGGATGCCATTGCTTTAGTTTGTCATGAACTTTCGTGTAACACAGAGCTGCTGCTAAATAAGCAAGTTTGTTTTGTTTACATAATTTGCAAATATTCAAATTAGCAAAATCATAACAAACATACAACACAACCTGTTAAGTAAGTATATAAGTACTAATTTTATTACTGCTCTTCATTATAACTCTTCATAATACTACTACATATGAGCAGAACCTGGTTTCTTCCTATCTGTAATAATAACTAAATTCAGTAATTCTTTTGGAATTCATTAACAACTATCTGGTGTTTAACGTGAAAGTGAATTTTTGCAAAATTTTGTTCTCCTGTTTGAAATATTGGAACATTTATCCAAGATTTCCATTTTTGGTGCATTGCTGGTGAGTGTTTCTACAAATTAAAAAATAGTTTCCATTTTTTGCAAATTTTGCTTGATTGCTTGGTGTCTACATGCAGTGCAAAAATATTTCTTTATTTCGGTCTTTTTTATTAGGTTTTTAGTGTGTGCATTATTCTTGGTTTTTGTGCAGCACTTTAGAAAATGAAAAGAAATGGTTGCTAATAAAATGCGAGGAGGACTTTGTGTGGATTGTCATGAAAAGTTAGTGAGACGAGAGCGCGTGTGACTGCATGAATAGGAAAAGCAGGGCTGAAGTTAATTCTGTCTCAAGTCTGATATTATTAGTAATATGTCTAGTGGATAAGGGAAGGGAAAGTTATACTTATTTATGTATATCCAAGTCTATAGCACTACTATATCCAAAGTGTAATACCTAAGTAATGTATTACTAGACAGACTTGGATGAATTACTTAAGTCAGATGAGATTTTAGGGCTATTTGGATTCATAGTGTTCATTCATAAAGCAAAAGCAAGAGTAGCTAGGGAAAGCCAAGGAAGTTAGAGTTTCGGAATATCATTTCATGTAATGTACATATGCACTTACTTGGAAGAATACCTAAACTGAACTATATTCTCAAGTTGTAGAGTAGACACATTGAAAGAAGCCGAATTTGATATAATACTTAACATGAAGAATAAGTTATTCTTGTTTCTTTCTTTATGTTTGTACGAATAAGTATAAGTAAGAACTCTGTAGATTCTAGTCAAAGTGGAGAGAATGGGATTTCTAATACGAGACTTACTCAACTCAACTCAACTCAGCTTTTTCCTCCTTGGTTCTTAGTTTATTCTTCTCTTTGTAGAAAGAAACTACTAGATTTTGTGTGATGAGATGCGCGATGTGGATAAATGTCATCCATATCCAACTATGCTCTCCACTTTTTCTCTGTGAGTGGAAAGGGTAATCCTATTATTCGCCAAAAACTTTTTCACTTGGATTCACGAAACGGAAGTGGCTCTAACTATATACATAATATCATATAGTATAAGTATAAACTTTATAAGTACCACACACACAAGCAAATCTGAAATATAAAATATGTAATCTAATAATCTTGTGTAGTAGTAGTACATACGTACTTCCATTGCATTGAGTATTCTTGTGATATGACAATATCTTTCTTACTTTTGTTAGTAAATAGTCTGCCATATCTATGGTAAGTTTTTCATGACTAGTAAATATAAACTATCTGTATGTAACTCGATTTGCTCTTAAATTCACACAGAACCATTCCTAGATGAAAAAGGAATGATTTCGTGTTACTGTATTGCAGGAGCCACACGAAATTATAGGATAATGTATTTTATATAGGTACTGTACCTATAGGTAGAGTTACTGAAGTCAAAAGTAAAAACATAAACTCTTTACTCTCTCCGAGGATGTAATATACAGTGAACAAGTTTTATATTCATGAAATGAGATATGTAATAGTTTGAAAAGTCGGAATCAAAAAGGTTATATAGAAATAGTTGGATAGATTTGACTAGAGTGCACATACATAAGTAGTAACTAAAGTAAACTAAAGTAAATACATACGTAAGTATGAAAGAATATTGTCTGCCTGTCTTGTCCGCTCATTCATATGGTATTCCGAGTGAAACTAAAACTAGTCGCAAACTATGCACATAGAGTCTGCTTCTGGTTTCATTTGCTTTCGTTAGCTATGATTCTATTATACGCAAAGTCTAAAGCTTTAGTTAGACGGGCCAGGCATCGTCTTTATCATAAAAGTTAGGAAACATGAGGGAAAATATATAAAGAATTCGCAAAGAATCGCAGAAAACTTTTCTTTATTCAATTATCCTATCTTTCATGATAAAATGTTTGAGGGGTGGTCTTGCTTCAAGTCCAAGTCTTCCTCTTCCTGAACTGAACTGGCCTGGTCTGGCCTGGCTCTTCGTCTTACTCTTACTACATAGAATATATGTAATGTACCATCATTCTCCCTTTGATCTTCTTCCAAAGAAAATATATCGCCGGCAAGAATTTTCCTCGAATACGTAAACCAAAAGCAAGCAAGCTAACTAAACTAAACTACGAATATATCTGCTATTCAATTTTCCTACTTTTACTTTGGGTTCGTTGCTTGACTTGACTTGAGTTGACTTAGAAGATCCTGGATTACAAGATCCAACTCAACTCACTGTTATCCTAGTTATAATAATAGCAACTAATACTATTACACACACATACATATGTAGCATTACTATTACTATTACTTTACTTACTTGACTATTCTGTTTCATTTCTTCTTTCCTAGCTTCCCTTCATTCTTTGGGTACTTGCTCTGTGAATCTTTTGTCAAATTTTGTTCGGAGCCAAAGCGGAGATCATTCTCGACTCACAAACTTAACTCACATCAGAATCATTTCTATTCAACTATTATTACATACTGGAAGATCTTTTAGCTCTTCGGGCTCCACTTAGTCTCAGCCTGCACCATTTAACGTTTACCTTCCAGTTGTTGTTACTTATAGGTACATCATAATATTTCTCTATGTATGACTATAGCATATAAGGTAATACTGCACCAAAATACAATTTTATATTTTCCGTAGATAGGTACATTATTACTTACAGTAAACACATAAACAGACAAGTCAACTCAACTTTAACTCTTGTTTCCTTCAAAGTATTCTTTTCTTTAGTATTCTTTGGTCCAAGAAGGCATAATCAATGACTTTGCGTTATTTGGCAATGCCATGTCATCTTCGAGTATCCTGTCAGTTATTGTATTATCCTTTCAATCTATAGCTAGGTAGCTACCTTATTCTTATGCTTCCTTTTATTCATCTTCCATTTTCTAAAGAACAGAATCTCCATTATTTTCTAGTAGCCATACTTTTCTTTATACTTTTTAACTAGACTGATTTTAGTGAGAATATAACAATTCAGTCCATGTAGTATTTTACGGCTTCCATTCACATTGCTCTCTGATGTTTACAGTTAGTTTCTCATATTTTATACCAAATTGTATATTGAGATGGACCTTAAGTTATAATATAAATCGTTTAGAATGTATCAAGACGGGCTGTGTAGTACATACCTAGTTACTTTATTAGTTCATTACACACCTCCCGTAATCAAAATTGTGAGAATTATCCGTTTATATTCGTTTTAAATTACAATTCAAAACGCTATGGTTTAATCAGTAACCGTAGAAGGTAAATTGTCTCCCGATAAAAAGATCTGTAGCCATTATAGGGTTTCTTGTAAAATATACTGAAAGACAATTTTAAAATTCGAAATAATGGAAATTCTTGTAATTTACTATGTACTTCCCTATCGTATAAGAAACCTATTTATTAATCTGTACAACAGTTAAAATGAGAATATTAATATAACAATATTAATACACTTTAAGTAACACGCTATCACATTGAATAATTTAAAGACTCATTTGAATAACATTTGGCATAAGATTGATATCCTCTCGAAATCTATAAAATATACTTAAATGATAATTATTGCACCATTTTATTTTAGCCTACTTTCTACTAATTATTATTGCTTAAAGTATTTATCTGTATTACACTGTATAATATAAATTGTTCACCAATGAATGTACGTTTACCCAGTATCTCAGTCAATAAAATTAGTGAGTAAATAGTGAACTTAAGGTCTTCTTGTTTGAGTTTACTATAGTATAATCTAGAATATGTCCATAAATGAAAGACAAAATCGGATAGAATAGTATAAATATTATTGGATTTTGTTTCGTTTCATGTTTGAGATAAGAGAATTGCATTTCCTTTATGTTGACTGTAAAATCTCACGTATGTTAAATGTAGTTAGGTAAAGTGAAGAGAAGGCGGTTTTGGTACGAAACTACTCGAAATGCAATTTTGTGCAAGAGTTATCCAATTTAGATTTGATAGGCTTAAGTCTATGGCAGAAACTAACGGTAATGGCCATTGAAAGCTTCATAAATGGTCATAAAACTTGGATTCTCTTTTATATGATCTTATGAAAATTTACGTCTCATCTAAAATAAGTAAAGAGAAGGGCCAGGCCAGGCCAGCCAGTGGAGAGAAGCAAGAGCCATGCCATTCCACGAGGAAGGATGGAAACCAAACTAAGTAATGTAATGTAATGTAAGGAAAAGTTTTTAGTCAAGTCAGTCTCGAAACATAAGTCTCACTAGTTTTCTTGGTGTTTTTGAGCTGGACTTGAGTTGAGTTGTTCGCCAGAGCATTCCTTTGCTGTAACCTAACTAAAAGTAAGAGTACGTTTGTAAGCGAGTGGAGTGAGTGAGCTAAAGTAGCGTAAAGTTAAGTTGAGTATGTATGTAATAATGTGTGTGTATAATGTAATAAGTATTTATTATATGTAGGAAAATCCATATCTCTCCTCAACTAAATACTAAAGAGGCTTTCCTTTTCTTCTTCCTGTCTTGTCTCCATTACATTACTGTACTGTACAGTACAAGCCAAGCAAAAAATTAAATACTTTCGTGTTCCAAATTTTAACGCAAGGAATCCCATGATACTAGTAATAGTACATAGATTGTAGAATAACTAATA
>JAQFYC010004023.1:0-18579 GCA_034694165.1 Tomocerus mixtus | reverse complement strand
CATATTTTATGCCATATATTTTTGTTAGCACTTTCTAAAGCAATTAATATAATTGTGCAAGACGTCGCGATTAATGAAAATGAATTATTGTGTGTTATTAAATCGTTAACCTGAACAGATTTCTGCTTTCCGCCGGTGTATCTGTAGTAAATACCAATGGACACCGACACAAGGAGGAATACTCCAAATACGGCATAGTCCCAAACAGTTATTGAAGTCACCATCTTTCCATACAGTTATTTTATTCCTATAAATAAAAATTATGCATTATGTGAACTTTCCGGTTTAAATTATATAAGTGTGAAAACTGAAACATGTCACACTAATGTGCAAATAATGCCTCAAAAATTCCAAGCTTTAATTACATGAAGAAATTATGTAATCTTTGGCTAATAAAACATTGAGGCAGTGAGATCCATACTAAGACTATAACAGCTTGTTTACAATTTTCATTGAAGTAATACATAATATAATATACGATAACGTAACAAAACAATAAATGCAAACGCTGCTGCCTGGGTGAGGATGTCAGTTTTCAACTCTATTTAATTTTAAGCGAAAAATTGTTTAGTTTAAAAATAGAATATCTGAAATCAGGAATAACTCCATGAAATAATTACATACAAAAGGAAGAAATATTTACTCAAAGTGTGTGTTTGGAAATATTTATCCAAACTTAAGCCAGGCGTCTCCTCTTCATCCACAAACGAGAGATTTTATCTGCTGAACAAGAAATGCATATTAATTTTAGGTGAGGAGAACTACAACTACACTGATATTTCAGTGCAACTCTGCAACTTAACTACATATTATCTAAATATTAACATTTTAAGCCAGTAACAGATTACACGATAATCATAAAATATAGGGATGACGTCAGACGTGGAAGATAATGCTTCAGTGCAACTGTTTTAATAATAATAATAATAGCGTTATATTTGTATTCAGTTATTCAGCTCAGGAACCACAATACCAGAAATACAATACATTTAAATGTGATCATGTGTAAATTATACGATACAATGGATAAATAAATAATAACAAAATAATTCAATACCTACATTAAATTGTAACAAAATAAATGATTCTTATTAAAGGACGATAATAATATAGAAACGCACTCACAAAAACTGATCTTTGATTTGCATTTGAATTTCAACTTGTCTCTTTGCTAATTGCTACTACTGCTAGCGGTTATGGAATAATTGAATCTACAATTTTGTCCATGGAGCATAAAATAAATAACCTGTGGTAAACGTTGTAAAAAATTCAGTTATCAAAATTAATTTTTCATGCATCGTTGTGATTGAATTCCTACGCAATTGTAAAATGCTCCATGTTTGGGCTAGATTGAGATTCATATTTGGTTTCCTTGTGCCCACAGCTTTTCAACGATACCCCACTTGCCGTATGTTTACATTTTTTTTGATGTGGGCGTGGTCGCAACTCTTAGAGGGTGTGGTCGATTGACCTAATATTTCAGTGTCACTTCGTCCATGGTACCCCTCTGGCCTCTGGATCATACAAAATATTTAAAGTCGATATCTCGAATGTTTTTTGAGTTATATCGTGCAAACGGGCGGACAGACAGACACAACATTCACATAAACAAGTCAAGCTATAAGGTAAGTAATATTGTATCTATTCTATAAGTAAGTCTGTATTCTGTATTGTGTGAGTTTTAGTGTGTTTCTGACTGATTGATTACATTCAAGGTCTCATCTTGTGCAATCAGTTTATATCAGGTCAACGTTTTTTATCACTGTACTTATCACAATTGAAACGGTACATTTTAATATAGTAACATAATAATACACTAATTATACCCTTCATTATTAATATAGCACGTCAGTAATTCATCATATGATCACTAATACAATTGCATTTTGGGATTCTACTCGTGGCTTATTTTGACGTTTCAAAAACCAAAAAAGCAGAAAGCTTGCATTTCAAAAACTACGTACGTGTAACGGGATTAGCAAAATCCTTTGAGATACTAAATGTAAGAAAATAAATAAATTGAAAATTACTAGTTATAAATATTAAGAACTAATTGCATGGCAAAAATAATATTGCAACATTTAATAAAATTTTTAAAGAAAATGGAGAAATCTGGGGAAAAGAAGGCAGTAGCCATACTAGGGGCTGGTCCAAGTGGACTTGTTGCGGCAAAAGAAGCCCTTGAAAATGGACTGATCCCCACGATTTTTGAAAAAGAGGCCTCTCTTGGGGGAGTTTGGAATGAAAAGACAGGTTCCGTCTGGAAAACTATGCACACAAATATCTCCAAATTCACAACGACCTTCGGAGACACTTTTTGGTCGAAGGACCACGAAATGTTCCCCACGGCATCAGAAATGTCCTCGTACCTTAATGACTACGCTGAAAAATGGGGACTAAGAAAGTTGATCAACTACAACTCAACAATTGTTAAAGTGTCAGCTGATTTAGGGGAAAATAGAAAAAAATGGACCGTAAAGTGGTCCCAGGGTCCCCAAATTCATTCCGGAGTATTTGACGGGGTCATTGTGGCAACTGGGATATTTGCGGTTGGGAATATTCCCACTCTAAGCGGAGTGGAATCATTCCCGGGGAAAATAATCCATAGCAGAGAATATAAATGTGGAAAGGAGTACCTAGGTAAACGGGTTCTTACCTTAGGCGGGAGTTTCAGTGGGGCAGAGATCGCTACTGATGTTGCTACATGGGCGGAAATGTCTATTCATTCTTTCCGAAGCCCATTTTGGATTTTAAATCGCTACCTCCCAACCAAAAATGGAACAAAAATTCCAATTGATTTGCTATTTTACACCAGAAAGTTTTATGCACAACCTCCTAGTCCTAATTTAACTTTGGAAGATAGCAACCGCGCAAAAAATAAAAATATGGCCGGATTTTGCAAGGAACAGGAGGGGTTTGAAGCTCTAAAGATTGCTGAAGAGTGGTATTCCAAACCAATAAACGTTGTCATTTCAGATAAGTATTTAAGCCAAATTCGGGCGGGAAAATTAACACCCAAGAATTCAAAAATTGTAAAAATCCAAGGTTCGGACGTTATTTTTGAAAACGGGGACAGGATTAAAGTTGATGTGATCATTTTTGGCACGGGATTCAACTTGGACCTCAATTTTCTCGATGATGATATATTGAAAAAGATAAGTTACGATAAATCTGACAGACTTCAACCCTTGATTCTTTTCAATGCGACTGCGCACCCTGATCTGGAAAATCTGTTTTTCGTGGGGATGTACAAAGGACCATATTTTGGAGTGATGGAACAACAAGCAAGGTGGGCGTGCAGGCTTCTAAGTGGCAAGGTTCAGATTCCCCCACCAGAGGTCATTCTTGAAGGATTGAGGAAAGAAAAGAACATTCGAGAACAAATGCCGAGACCTCAATTTCCCCACGGGGACTATGTTTTCTTTGCTGACTCAATTGCAACCTGCGGAAATAGTTTCCCGGATTTAGAAAAACTTCAATCGGAAAAATACACATTGGCGGAGGCTTTGGCAAGAGAAGACATTGCAACTTCCAGTTTAGAAAACAGAAAAATGGAGATTGCTAATCTTTTCATGAATGCACCCGTCACACCTGCGCATTACAATTTGAAGGATAATCCTTCAGAGGCAGTGAAACAAATGGATATAGTTCAACAAATTGTCTAACAATAAAATCAAACAATCCACAAATTGTATCATTATCATTTATAACTCTACCATGGCATGGCTAGCCTTAATTTGTTTATTAAAAGTCAAAAGTTGAATAAATCGGGAATAAACAATTAATTGATAATATAAAAAAGCTATAAATAAAAATACATTTTTCACATGGGCTAGTCACATTAGCATATTGGCAATTTTCTCAAGCCAACCCAACGTATAAAATGCTATTCCGAAAAAAGCTCTGGGTGTACTTACATTGATATTGATACCAACTTTTCCGCGTAGTTAGTAACTGCATGGAGAATAAATTCTTTGAAACTGGGCGATTTTCTGAAAAAATAATCCAGACTCTGGACAGACTAGGAGGAGGCGCTGGAGACCTAACTTCTGAATTATTGGAGGAACCTCCGGCTTTGGTGTTACACGGACTTGACTTTCACAAAATCCTTGCCCGGTCTATACCGAACAGCTGATGAGCTAAAGATTTTGACTTGGCAATTCTTTAGCTACACGTGCAGCTGTGAAACTAAACTCCCACACATTAATTTTTATACGAACGGTAATATTCAAATCATCCAAATCACACACTTTTTGCTTTCTGGAATTACATTCTCCGTAATTTTAAAATTCTACATCGTCAATCGTAAATTGCAGAATTATATTCCTTAGGTGTTTTTTACGTGTAAGAGTTCGTATGTAACAATACAATTCCTTACATATGTATAGGAATTCTCCATTGACCATTGACAGGTATTTAAATTACTTTGCAATTCAATAAAATAGGCTAAACTCAACTTCAAAGTATTGATTATTGTTAAACAATTTTGTTTACATCCTTAATTGTCTTTATATATATATGATATATTGTATCATGTATATAAGGACATAGGTTATATAATATATAACCTAAGCCCTTATATACATGATACACTTTCCTGAGGAACATACAAAGGTGAGTCAAAAATATTCGTAATTGCCTTTTATTCAGGTAAACTGACAACTGAACAGTGGCTCTAAAATTTCGTTTTATTTAGGAAAATTTGTTTGTGGCAATTATTATACGGTGGATTAACCATTCGACTATTTATGTATAGAAAGCGGAGCTGAAAACCCATGCACATCTCATAAGGAAATAAAAATGAACTCGACTTTGGATATTTTCAAGAATTTTCTCGGAACGTGGGCGATTAAAAGGATTCTAGGAAATTTTGGCACAGCAGAAGGAGTTGCTAAATTCACTCTCCAAAGCTCTTCTCCTACAAATACAACTCGTAATGAAGCTGAAGAAATTGAATTTTCAAATAAATCTGAAGTGATTCTCCATTACAGAGAAGACCTGGAAGTGAAACACAACTCTGGATTGGTCAGCCCTGGACAAAGTACAAGAAATACGGCACACAAGGACTACTTTTACCTGTACGATGGCCCAAGAGACAAGATCATCAAGAAATTCACAGACGAAAGATTATTCTACGAGTTGTCAATCGACTTTAAAAATCATTCCGCCGAGGGGGACCACTTATGCGAACAAGATCTGTATCGGGCCAAATACAACTTAAAAGAATACCCCCATCGCTTTACCCTCGCGTACAATGTAAGAGGACCGGAAAAAGATTACATTATTCACACCGACTTCACTAAAATTAGTTCCTAACTAAAAAAAACTATCCAAGAGATTTATTTCTCTCGTAAAAAGGTGATTTTTGGGAAAAATATACACGTTTATTTTAACATGACCACACATTAAAATAATATGGTTATTTTTTCGTTTTTTGTAGCCTTGGGGCAATTATTAACTAAGGATGGCCAAAGACTGAAAATGAAGCCGACAGCCGACTATTGATATATCTTTGTACTATTGAATATGCGTAGACTATGTGATAAATGGGATTTAATTTTGCAAAGAATACACATTCTTTAATTTTAATTTAAGTACCATACATAGAACGTATGATAAAGCATACTACAAATTAAGTAGGTTTGGTTTATTGACTCCTGGGCCTGTTTAAGTCTATTTATCAACTGACAACATTTCGAAAATGTCGATAAAACTTAAAGTCTAAAAATAAGCATTGTTAGGTAATACGTATAGTATGTATGTAGTATGTACTAGCCCACTTAGTAGTTCAGCCTACGGTCCACAATGAGGTAGAAGTAAAAATAAAAAATAATAATAAAGCTATGCTTCCCTGTACAACGAAGAAAATATTTTAGCAGGGCAGCGAACTGGCGGACTTCGCCATTACGCTTCATATTACCTTTATCCATACATGACAAGCTATTGTTCTTTGTATTTATTGGATATCCTACTATATGATGCATGGTAAATATACTGAGGTCAACAAACTATATCAGAAATGAATTGTAATCAATTAAGTAAATACGTACATCATTTATAGTGGTTACTATATCAGTTTATCTAAATACGCTTTGCAATCCACTTTTAGAAATGTTTGCCCCGATCTGTGGCAGGATAACCATGATAATCCCCATTCAACACAATCCCGAGTCGTCGTAAGTTAGAGAGATAAAAATGACAACGATCATTTTTCTAATGTATTTCCCATCTCTGTTTTGTTTCACCGTGGATAACATAGCGTACCAATAAGCTTTCTACTGTTTTTCGCTATGCCTTCTGTTCACACTGACCTGAAAAGGCCTTGCAAAATCCTGAAAATCGTTTCCATATTTTGTATGATGGACTAGACGCAGACGGCTCAATGGATTGTGAAGTTGTAGAGCTATACGAATTCTTGGATTCATTGGCTAGAGGCTGGTTTGAACAAATATTTATATTTTACCTTAATATAAATTTGGCAGGTAGATACATGCATGAAAACGGCAAAAATCGATTTTAGGATACTCTATATGAGTTCTTACGACTTTCATGACTGTGGCTCCTCCTTCCTCCGACCCCCATATTCACTTCATTCTTATGAGTCTCAATATGTCTATATATATATGGGCCGAGGTACGTAGACTGGTATGTGGATTAAACTGAATTTATTCTTATTGCGATTACCACATAGAACTATAGAACTATGTGTCTTTTTGGATCTATGTTCTCTGGCGATTACTCAGGAGGCCCCAAAATTTAATACACCTGAAGGCCGCCGGAGGCTTACAGGAAAAGTAGATAATGCCTGCAATGCCTGGTGAAGCATGCAGAGAATGTGCCTTGTTCTTATAGGAACGAAAAATATGCCTATTAATCTACACCCATAAACAAATACCAAGCACTATACGTAACATGGCTGATATGCTTTATACAAATGTTTATTAAAGCTCTTAATAATGCATGAACCAAATTCGATTATACAAACAACCGGCTGTATTGTTTAATATTAATATATTAAGTCTAAGTCTGTAAAAAATAATTAACCCACAGTTATGGTTATGGTACCTAATATGGTTAATGGTTATGCGCCTTTTTGTGTTTGACCCACGTGCTTCTGTCACTGTAGGCATTCCCACAAGTTTCACAGGAATAGGGTTTCTCCCCTGTATGGGTTCGCTCATGGGTCTTCATTTGATCTTTTTGGACGAAGGCCTTTTTGCAGAACTGACACTGGAAAGGTTTCTCACCCCTGTGGATTCTTTCATGTCTTTGCATATTTGCCACTAATGAAAACGTCTTCCCACAATAAGAGCAAGGGAACTGCGGCGACTTTGAGTGTGATTTGATGTGTTGTTGTAAGTTAGACTTTAATATTGATTTTCCACAAACATGACAACAATCCTTATGTTCCCCCGTGTGGGTCAATTCGTGTGCAACTAAAGAATTTCGGACTGCAAAATCCTTCCCACACGTGGCACAGACAAAAGGGCGCTCCCCAGTGTGCTCCGATCGAATGTGGTTTTTCAAATTTGTTGTTGATGTGTAGACTTTGTCGCAAGTGTCGCACTTTCTGACTTTACGTCTCTTCCCTGGATACCATTTTCTTATTCTTGGCCTTGGTGCACGTTGAGCTTTATTAAGGCCTTGGGATTTTAAAGGGTCTTCTTCGTCCACATGGTTTTCTATCAATTGGTGCATTTTAAGAAGATGGGCTGCAATAAAGGCTACACCACAAGTTTGACATTTAAAAGGCCTTTCCCCCGTGTGTCTTCTTTCATGAATGACCAATTTACATTTTCTTGTTATATGTTTCCCACAAAAAGAGCAAGGGAATATTTTTCCAGTTCTTTGTTGAATAGTTTTTGAACTTTTTCCACAGGGGGTCTTTGAAAGGTGGTTTTGCAAGCCTTGGAGTGTGCAAAAGACTAAAGAGCATTCCCTGCACTGCTGGGGAATTTTTTTAGAGGGATGAATTTCCCTGTAATGGATTAGTCTTTCACATCGTGTACTAAACCCTGTCACTTTTCCTTTGCAAATACCAATACTACATCTGTAATACTTTTCCTTGTTTCGCACTCTCTCCCTGTGTTTTGTCATTTGCAACCCACCAAAGAATGTATGTCCACATTCGTCACAATGTTGGGACTCTTGGGTGAAAGCTAAATGGAATTTATACTTGTGTTCATATAGGGACTCATCATTCTGAAAATATTTATTCCTACAGATGTCGCATTTGAACTTGTCACGCTTTGTGTTGTATTCCATGAGATGCAATTCCTGGTGACGTTTAAAACTTGGTTTATAAACAAAACTTTTCCCGCACGTTTCGCAAACGAATTTTTTCCGGTCTGACTCCTCCTTGTGGCTTTCCTCATGATTAATCAAGTGAATTTTTTGCGTAAAACTTTTCCCGCACTTTTCGCAGGAGAATAATCGCCTCTCGAACGGATCCTTATGGAGTTCTTCGTGTCTTTTCAAATTCGAAATCTGACTAAAACATTTCCCACACGTAGGGCAAGGGTGCCCGGAAAAATTGCCATGGACATTTTTCCTATGGCTCCGAAGACCATGTGTGGACTTAAACACTTTTGGACAGTTTGGGCACGGGCGACGTTTGGGTCGAAGATGCATGTCATTCATGTGGTGCCTTAAGCCAATTGTGTTTTTGAATCCCTTTCCACATTGGTCACATTGAAAATTCAATCCTTCCAAATGAGTCAAGGAATGAGTTTTTAAACGGAGTGACGTGGGAAAACTGGAGCTACATGTTTTAACGGGGCATTTGTATATCCTCTTTGGGTGCACATTTTGCACGTGGTATTCCAAACGGCCCTTATT
Organism: Tomocerus mixtus; assembly: GCA_034694165.1. Lineage (NCBI taxonomy): Eukaryota > Metazoa > Arthropoda > Collembola > Entomobryomorpha > Tomoceridae > Tomocerus > Tomocerus mixtus. The sequence continues at coordinate 9,741 of JAQFYC010004023.1, read as the reverse complement.
TATAAACGTTTTCTGACAAATGGAGCATTGATCTTTGCTTTTACTGGACGCTCTGCCCTCATGATATCGTCTATTGTGAACTTTCCAACTATTTGCATTTGGAAACGTCCTTTCGCAGAATCTGCAAGGATATTGTTCTCTATCATGTATAGCCATATGACTACGAAGTGTGTAGGATGTTGAAAGTATTTTGCTGCACTTCGGGCATTCAAATATCAAATTTCCGTCATTTTTTAACTTTCCTTGATATTTTTCCTTTATAAGTGCAGATATTCCTAATTCTGCTCCATAATTTCTTGAACTCAAATCTATGTTTTCTGTTTTGATGTGATTTGCATCCATATCAAGTCCTGGACAACCAGGAAACGAATTAATAATAACAATTAGATATATATACATATAAAATATGTAAAATAGATTACTAATTGTAAGTACTGAGTAGTGACATTGACAACTGACAATGAAATTCATTTAGCACTGCATATTATAACGATATACCGAATTCATGTTTAAAAACGAATTACTTACTTTCAAGGATCACTCTGGGAAAATTCAAGGCAGCATTTGACTTACAGTCACGTCTACTGTTACTACGCTGCAGGTCACCGTCTATATAAAATGTCAATGCTTACAAGTACGGTAAATACAATAATTGTTGTAAATATTGTTAACACCCTCCAAACATGCAATATTGGTTGATTTTAATTTTAGTTGAATTGAAATCATTAAGATAAAAAAGGTAAAGGGTGACAGATAACTATTTCATGTTTTCCCCATATCTACTCGTATCTTTACGTAATAAACATATCCGTTGTTCCGATTAATTTTGCATAGTGTAAATAAGCTAGTAAAGGACGTCTAGGAACAGGTGTCCGGATAAGGTAATAAATTTGCCCCGATTTTTTACTGCTGTAACAGATTTTCACTTGCAAAATCCTCATCCTCAATATCGGAAGAAGGCAGGTTAACAGCTTTATTATTGATTTTAAAGGAGAATTTCAGAGAAATTAGAAAAAAAAGAAACAAGAAAATAGTTAGAAAAATTTACAAGGGCTACGCATCTATAAACTTCTGATTTTGGATATTTTTTGGTTTGTTGCCACGGATCACGCACCTTAAACCTATTTTCGAACAACCAATACCAAAGTTCTAGACGGAGAGAACTTGGTTGCGTCATGCTGCAATTAGCAAGGAAAGAACTTAAGAACAGTTTGTTTAATTGTTGACAATAGAAATGTTTTATGTTTACCTTCCGAAATACTACATATAGGTGTCTCTAATAAAGGATCAGCAACTTCAGTGTCATTGCAATCGATTGTGCTTTCTTCTTCTTCCTCTTTAATATCAGACAAAATAGACCATTCCGAAATATGTGAAAAGTCTTGAAGAAAATCTTGATCATTTGCAGAGATTTCATTGCCCAGTAATTCCTCCCCAATTTCTGTAGCATCATCCAGCACCTGTGCAATCTCAAACTGCCCTTCTCCCTCCTCTTCCTCCGATTTCAACTCTTTATTATCTTTGTTTCGATTTTCTAAAATTCTTTGCTGGATTTGCAAACTGAATTTCCCAATTAAAATGTTCAATTTCTTCTTTAGGTCATTCAGCTGTTTACTCAAATGGTACACTTTTTCAGAACTTTTGAAACAGATCTCACAGAAGGGTGTGGTACAATCTGGAGTGCAATTCCAGGTGAGGAACTCATCTTGAACAGTTGTTAAACGACTCATCAAAAGTTCTTCGTTGCATTTGTAATACTTTTGGTAGATCTCCTCGTCCCCTTCCCCAACGACAACATCCCAAGGTAGGGGTACCGGATTTAAACACAGTAAACACTTGGACATCGCCTTATTGTTGTTGTCCATCGTATCATTCATTCATTATTACAACAGTAGCTAGCAGCTGGTTACCTAAAAAATAAATGACAAGTAACAAATGGTAAGTAAGCAATTTCATTTTGGAGGTATTTCGAATTACTCGAGTACGGTGTATGTGTATTAGTGGAGTGGAGTGTATAATAATCAACTTTGCAGTTTAGAATTTATCCCCACTAGTATAGTAACAGTAACAACTAACGAAAAGCACAAATTGTAATTATGAATTAAGGTGATTAGATGTTAGACCACCCTATTTACAAACAAATGGTGAATGAATTACAGGGTCAAAGATAAAAAGCATAAGCATATATAATGTATAAACAATGGTACAAAAATAAAAATATTGAACTATTAAAGTTTAGCCTACCTCTTAGCAAAATTTCAGCACATGGGTTAATTCCCTGTCCGATCCAGGTTTTGCCAATTTCGCTCTTCAAAAACAAGCATTATAAACGTGATTCGTGCAAAAATGTTTGATTCTCTTCATTCACTCTTTTATTTTGAGGTTTTATTAAATAAAAAAAGTATTTGTGTTGTCCATTATACATTGTTTTTCCAAAGAAGTTTAAAAATGAGCATAAATGGCGGGCCCTGATTATCACGTGACGGAAAGTATACGCTTTAGATAGGCGAAATAAACCATGCAAAGCAGATGTAAGAAAGTGAAACAAACATTAATTTATAAATTGGGTGTGAGACTAGGAACATTGTTTGTATGTACAATGTACCTATGCGTGTTACAAATAGTTACTGAAAAATTCAAACAGCTCCTGTTGAAAGGTGATAGCGGGTTTAGAGGAATGTCAGAGCGTTCAAGAGAATTTGAAAAACGATAGTTTCATCATATTTACAGCCATTGTATTATAGTTATTTATATATAATAGACAATTTCCTCGTTTGACGTAGTTACATTGCCAGTTATACAATTGTTTGATATGCTAATTATATGTACATATTATTCTGATACACAGTATATTGGTCTTCCCCCATGTTAAATGGCGGTTCTCCAAGTGGGGGAATTTAACGGTGTTGGCACCTATCCTGTCCAACAAAGAAAGGGCACTCGTTGGGTATTTTTTCAAACCTTTAAATTGCCTGGTTAAAGGTTTATAAATAAATAAAAATCTAAAAATCCGAATCTGGTCTTTAGCAGGGTGTACCTCCCGAACCTGTTTGGCGACTAAGTTGATTAATGAAAGGTACCAAATTGGTCTAAATCAAAGTTGAATTAATAATGTGTGTTAATTATTAAGTATAATTAGGTAATTGACGAAATTTAAATATTTATGTAAACTTCCTTTAATCTTTAAAACTATTTGTAATTCTGATTGTCAATTTCAGTTGAAAAACTGCTTATAACGTCCATGAAATAAATACCATGCCAATACCAAATGTATGGACGGAAAGGCTTGGGAAGGGGACACAGTGAATGGGAATATTTCTTTTTTGTTTCGTAAGTTAATAATCTCACGAATGTCATATCGTCATATCTCACCTCACCTACTCCCAGCGGAATACTGCACACTAAATCCTGTGTAAGTTGGTGGGAGAAGGTAGAGTTATGAACACACAAAACCAAAACAATTAAACAACTAAAAATATTTATAGTTCTCGAGACTACGACTTTCTGTCAAATTGTCAGTAATGCTGTTACGTAACATACAGACAATACACAGTAGGTATACAGTATGTAAGTATGTATACACCGGACCGGTCGGGACTTCATAAATTAGAATTGGAGAAAGGTCGAATGTCAATTTTTTTCAGACAAAGACAAAAGAATCCAGCTTCTTGTTTAGTTGCAAGAGTTATACGTATACGCAATAACGAAGTTGCTCCTTTTGTTTATAATTTGGATATGTTTTTGTTTTAGATGTTAGAGATCAATTACAACCAGCGCACTACTTATATCAATCAATATAGAGAAGCGGAAGGGCACGCGGAGCGGAGGGATCACCCAACTTTCTTATATTTTTGAAGATCAAACTCAAACTTCTTTGTAGATGACTTCCTTTCCATCTGTTAGTGTTGACTGCTACATGCCAATTTATTAATATACTACTAAAACGGTAAAATAATCAATTTAGTTAAAATCCAATAACAAATAAGGAATCGGTAGTTAGCGTCATAATGTTGCATTACTATTATGTCATTGTCAATTAAAATGTACTAAAATTTTGCAAATTCCCTAAATAGGAAATCAACCAACATAAAAAGGAAGATGCCCGGGTGTTTATTCTGCTTAGATCCTTTGAATTTGGAGGATGATATTAACGAAGGCGATGAGGCAACGTATCAAAACATTTTAAAATGCATTTCGGATCATATGAATGGGAGAACAACTTTCCTGAAAAATTCTTCTTTGACTTGGAATTACCGTCAAGATTTCCCAACACCCTTCTGTAAATATTGTTTAAAAAGTTCTACAAAACTTTACAGAGTGAGTCAACAGCTGACTGAATTGAAATCAACTCTGGACAAGTTGATTGAAGGATTCAGCCAGGAAATACAAGCAAGAGTTATTAAAAACGGGGGGAATGTCAAAATAGAGCCACAAGAAATTAACGAGGATAATTTGTCGCCGAAGAAGGAAACTATAAGCGAAGAATCTCAATACAATGAGGAAAATGACGACAGAGATTCTTATTTAGAAAATGAAGACAGTGAAGATGAATCCTCGAGAAATATTCCTAGTGCTGCAAAGAAGGAACCTACGCGACGTAGTCTAAGAGTTCCACAAACGAAAGTCAAATACGAAGTCGAGAGTGACCCTGACAATGACGATTCTTGTGACTATGACACGAATCAGGTGCCAGAAGTTGTTTTCAATGAAAGCTCGGATTCTGAAGAAGATGAAGATGAAACCCTAGCGTCCCGTCGAGTTAAACTGAAAAGTAAGTTGTTTTCGCTTTTAAATCGTTTTTGCGTACAATTTCCAAATGCAAGCTTACGTTTAGGGGCTCAATTCACGTTTCTATCTCCGTTTGCCGTAGTAAATGGGAAATGACAATTTGTGATATAATATAAGCCCGTGGTATATTTTCCTAATTGCCTGTACTATTTCTTTAGCAGTTAAAACTCATTCTAAAGAATTTTTATTTACTTCTTTTGATGTGATAGGAAAAAGACGGGATCCTCTTAAGCTAAGGTAATAATTGAGTATACTTTACCAAATATAAAAGTTAACTAATAATAATAATAGTGGTTTTATTTCTCCTTTTGGCCAAGGCCATGGAGCCCAAAGTTACATACTGTTGCATTACATTATATATAAAAGTTAAATAAATACACAAATATACTAATTATTTACAAAATTATTGCAATTCCAGAGATGCAAAAGAGACAAAGAAGACTAAGGAGCAAGGGACAGTGTCCTGTGACATCTGTAATAAAATCTTTGCCTCTGAATTAACTCTTCAAAAACACAAAAGTACAATTCACAATGAAAACACTGCCTGTTCCATTTGCCAGAAAAAGTTAAAAACTGCTAAACAAATGCGAAGGCACATGAAAACAATTCACGGTCCGAAGGAATTTGAATGCACGAAGTGTGATTACAAATGCGCTACTAAGAAATTCTTGGATCAGCATTACGATTGTCACATTGTGGAACTTAATTATATGTGCGACGTCTGTGGAAAAGCTTTTAAAACGGAAACTCGAGTTAATCAGCACAAAAAGCTCGTTCACGTTCCCGACAATTCCTTTGCGTGTGACCAATGTGGAACAATGTTTAAGACTGACTCAGGACTCAGAAGACATGTTGAAAGTCAGCATTTAAAAAATAAAAAATTTGTGTGCTCGACGTGCGGGAAGTCATTTGTGACGAAAGATAGTTTGAAAGGGCACGAGGAGACTCATAAAGACGATTCCGAAAGGATCAGGTACAAATGTGAGATTTGCGGAGACAAAGAAAAGAGTTTCACACAATTTTACGAGATGCTCCGACACCAGTCAATTTGGCACACTGTCTACACCGTAGAGACCCTAACGTGTCACAATTGTTTAAATAAATTTGTCGACGGGGAACAAATGGCAAAACACAGGGTTAGAATGTCAAAACGTTACAAGTGTCCCAATTGTGATGAAACATTTGCATCCCGTTGCAATCTACTTGTCCATCATGGAGAAAAGCACCCAATTGAACTTCTTCCCCACCAATGTCCCCATTGTTCATGCATTTTCAGCTTCAGAAGTTTAAGAGACCACCTTTTCCGAAGCTCCACGTGTTCAACTCCCAATTCAATAAAATTACCCGCAGTTTATTCAGAGCAAGAACACATGTGCGAAACTTGTGGAAAAGTTTACTTGAATTTTGACTCATTGAGGGATCATGTGAAAAGTCACACACAATTCAGGGACCCGAATGCCTGTCCTTGTTCCTTCTGTGGAAAGGGATTTCCCACCCAAGGAAGACTAAACAATCATGTTCGCAAAGTACACTTTAAAAATGTGGCAGGGAAGGTGTTAGAAAAATATTTTACATGTGATACCTGTGGAGATGCCTTCCAAACGAAAACAAACTTAATTTGTCATCAGAGAATACACACGGGAGAAAAACAGTATCTCTGTCCCACCTGCGGAAGAGATTTCCTAAATATGAACAAGTTGCAAAGACACATTCCATCCTGCTCACGGGAAGGCAAAGGGAAAAGAAGAAAAACTCCTAATAGTTGACCACCTTAAAAAAATTTGTCTGTATTTTAATTATTGCAATATCGTCTGTTTCTGTTGGTCTGTTGTTAGATATACGAGAAGAATTATCGAGCAATTTTCATCATCTATAATGTGTAGAAAATGACTAAAACATTTTAATTTAATTTCATGAAGAAGACGAAGACAAACTCTTGAGGAAACAGTTAATAAATATTAAAACATGTGGAAGACCATGTCTTCAATATTGTTATACTAACTCCTCGGTATCCCTCGATCAATCATCGTTTGCGTTTCAGCTGTTGTAACCTTTCATTTTTACACTAGCTATTGCCAATTCTTACATAAAAATTCATGTACGTAACTATGATAACAGTCGGACAGCTAAATATCCTACGTGGTTGCATTTTGCATCATGTCATGAATTTAAGTCATGAATTTAAGTATTTACTTAAATTCATTTATTAATAGTTGTCAGTTGTCCAAATATTTCAATCAACGTAATAAAATTGTTTAAGTTATTCAACTTATACCTTCTTAAACCATATATTTATCTGACTCTGAGCTGAAGTTTTTCGAATTATAAAGTTACTTATACTTTTTAAACTTTTGCAAGTGCACTTTTCATATTAAAACTCCTTGGGCATTTTCCCTTCAAAATGGGGTATTCCTGGTTACTGGTTGCAATTTTAATTTTCATTATTAAGTTGTGAAACAACTTGATACCAACGTGTCTGCCTGTCACTGCGCCTGCAATAACTCTTGTCAATTTTGAACGGTTCAACTTTTTTTATTTTTTTCCAGAAGTTGGTAGCCTATATGGTATCAGTAAGAAATCGATTCATCATGTACAGGGAGGATAGGGATTCATAATAAAGGTTTTTCTTAATACTTTTTGTTTAACATATAAGTGTATGTACCCCAACATATTTTTAACACATAAGTGTATGCATAATTTTGGGGTACATACACTTTTGTGTTAAAAATATTTTGGGGTATATACACTTTTGTGTTAAAAATATTTTGGGGTACATACACTTATGTATTAAACAAAAAAAATTGGGGTATATAAGAAAAACATCTATTACTCCCGCCGCAACCATTTGGAAAGTCCATAGTACGTAACTATGTATATATGTATTGCAGTTTGTGTTAGAGTTCCGTTTGGATTAAACCGTAGTAATTCGGATTGAAACAAACGAACATACTAACAAAGTATGAATCGGAACTTACTAACGGACTAATACAAACCAGGTTAGATTGATCCATACTGGCCAATAAGTACCAAGTCGTTTAATTTTTCAGATTTTAAGTGAGATGTTCATGATTCATAGCTCAATTCACCGTAAATAAGTCTTATTAACAAGTCTAATTATTCTGGATCGTCAGATACAGAATAAGAAGATCATTGCTGGGTGTCCGTTGCGTTGCGTTCGTTCCGTTCCGTCTAGTCACGTCCGATCTGCTTGCCGCACATCTAAACTGTGCTCTGACTACCAAACCGATTATGTCAGCGCGGCAATTCAAACAGTGTTCGGGTTGATACCAAACACATTACGTTGGTCATCGGTTGTCAACAGTCAACATTTAGTTAAGAAACATTTAATAATTTTGTGATCACGACGATCCAGGAGGACATCCGTTTGCACCGGTTTATTATATGCTTGTATATATGCTATTTTCCATTAGTATGAACGATCTAAGGCAATTGGTCATAAATGAAATCAAGGACGCTGTGCCACCTGCCACTGTGCTGCACATAAATATGCTGCTATATCTATTCATTAACTGATGGATTTTATTGCTGTCATATATTCGGGAAACATTAGTAGTGTTTTAGTTTGAATTATCAGCTACCACTTAAATATATCCCCCGATTTGGACAATTTTTGACATTTCGGATTGTGTAGGGGCCAAACGACTCATCATAATATTATAAGTGTGATTTATATATATAGTGTATTGCGTATAATGTGGTAAAATGAACTTATTTTGAATATATAAAGTATCTCTTAGTACTTTGAAATCTGTGGGGTAGGTTCCTCAAGTGGGGGCAAGGCTGCCCACTGTACACTAGCCTAGCCACCTTTCCCTAGCTGTGATATAATATTTGTTTTGGTGGTCTAATTAATCAGACCGAAGTGACGACGATATTTACATGGAAATGTGTCAAAAAAATCGCGACCTTTGACAACCCCCATGTGGCAAGCTCTTGACTTTAAGGGAAACTTCCCATTGACTGAAATCTTTAGAATTCCAAGAAGCAACCACACCAAAAAAAATGGGATGTAGAGAGCTAATTGAATTTAGAAAACAAGTTAAATGTAATCTTTGTTTTGCAACTTAAATAATCTCAGGACCCTCATACCTCGCTGGCCTCGCTCCCATCCCAAGTCCCAACCGAGTACAGCACACTAAATGCTGTGTGACTTGGTCTTGGTGGGAGACGGTATAGTTATGAGAAGTCATGACCACACAAGACCAAAACAATTAAAATATAATTTCTTGTCACTTGTCAAATTGTCCGTACTGTTACACGTAACATATACACATACACATATAGACTAGACACTACTTAAACACTTCATCTGGGACTTCATAAATAAATATCGGGAAAGGTCAAAGGTACTTCTTTGTTTTCAAAGATTCTAGTTTGTAGTTTCGAGAGATGTGCGTATATGTACATAAAAAATAAGTTGCTCTCCTTTTTAGTTTATAATTTGATTTTGTTTGTTGTTTGGGTTTTAGATATCAATTAAAATCTCTATCATCTATGTAGATATTATCAAACGAACACACTACTTAACTTTAGTAATCAATACACAGAAGCAGAAGGGCCATTGAAGGATGTAATATTTTAATTTCCTTACATTTTTGAAGATCTAAACTAAAAGCTTTCTGTAGTCGAATTTTCATCGAATTACTTAATTGTTAAATACCAATTTCTTAATATACTAAAACGGGAATCAGTAGTTAGCATCATAATATTGCATTACATATTATGTCGTTGTCAATTAAAATATACTAAAATAGGCATATTCATTAAACAGGAAATCAACCCCAACATAAAAAGAGGAAGATGCCCTGGTGTTTATTCTGCTTAGATCCTTTGAATTTGGAGGATGATATTAACAAAGGCGATGAGGCAACGTATCAAAACATTTTAAAATGCATTTCGGATCATATGAATGGGAGAACAACTTTCCTGAAA
>JAQFYC010004022.1:0-18582 GCA_034694165.1 Tomocerus mixtus | reverse complement strand
TTAACGTCCTATCTGAGTGAGCCATTTTCAAGTAGATCTAGAAAGTTTTATTCTTTCTTCCTTCTAGGTAACCTTAATATTAATGTAATTATATACTTTAATGGCACATTGATGTTCCTCTTCGTTTTAAAGGCGATAAAAATATGCATTCATTCAAGGTTTCTAGGATATCGCTGTCTGTTGCTGAATAAATTGTCCCAGGCAGACCAATGTTTTCATTTATACAAATAATTTCACCTTTTCACTGTTGGTGTCTTTCCATAATGTTTCTGCACCAATTATTTGCAACCATCTCCATGTTGCAATTTTTTTCACACATATGCATGTTAAACTCTGCTGTGAGTGTTTATATCGGAACAAAAGTTGACCTAATCGATCTATGTGAGATAGAATGCTTTCAGATAATCTGCAACTTTCTTGAAAGCACTTAATTAAGCTATATTTTATTACGTTTCCTGGATTTCTAACAACATACTACTTACTAATTGTGAAAGTAGGTAATTACTACACACTACTAAATATATATGAGTTAAATAGTAGTAGTTATGTGCAGTTGCCTTGCTAGTTGCTACCTACTATATACGTACGCTTGACATATTTTAACAATATCAGGTACATACAGATAGTATAAATGTTCTATATTGTATATTGTTAAAATGTCTTTTTATTCTATAGTTCTATGATGTGAAAGTAAAGGCTAAATGGTAGCTTACGTAACGATTTGAAATAAGATGTATCTACAGGCTATTGTATTTATTGTTAATGTACCTACCGTTGTATTGTTTGTAAAAAGAAAAATATAAACAGGCAATAAAAAAGTATCTATATAAAAATGACCAAAGTAAGATTTCTAAATATCTGATTAAAATCGATGTTGAGTAGGAGTTTCTACCAGATGGATAATTTCTTCATGGAAATGGAAATACTTGCTCAAAAATAAATTCCTAATTGCTAAAAAACTAATTTTCTTGCCTATTTCGTATATTACATTTCTTCTACGGTATAGATAGCTATAACGTTTCACAAGCGGATATACAGACATGGATCAACTTAAACAGATACATATCATATATTCTTATTGGATTTGGAGTGAAGACGAGGAGGATGAGCATGGAAGCATTTAATGCCTAATATTCTCCTCCTTATCTTGTGATCGTCGATGCAGGAGGAAAAACTCATCAGATCACATCAAGAGGATTTCAGAAACCATCCTTTCATCCGTTCAGTTATTGTCACCACAATCAAACCAATCGGTATGTCGCTCTTAGCGGAAAGTACACGGTGGTGGTTACAGTAAAGTGAAAATTGCCATTGAGGAAAGCCAAGCCGAATCTGTTACTGAGTAAAGTCGGATAACTCCGAATTCAACAGTCGCATTCTCATTCAACTATATTAGTTTTAGTTATTTTATTCTGAGTGAGTGAGTCAGCCCGAGCTACGTTTACGTTATGTAGCTTTTGTAGTTTCTATTCCTCTCGGGTTCTATTCCAAAAGTGGAAGTCAGGAAAGACGAAACGAAAATCCAGTTCGTTTAGTTTTATTCCTACATAATATTATGTATACTACCTGTACCTTTCTATCAGCATGCTCGTGTTTCGCAGTATACTATCTGTATAACTATTAGTGCATGTTGGACCAAAAACTTTAGGTTAAGCATCCTTATACAAGCAAACAAAACGCTTATAGTGAAAACTACGGAAAAAGTCAACAAAAATCTTTAGAGTTCAAGGATAGGAAGCAAGCTGCTGCCAACTTTTGTGTAAATATATCATCAGGATAGATAATATGCGTTGTCACTAGGCTAGGCACTTGAATACACAACATAAGTTAATGTGTAATAAATATAATGACAGACCTATATTATAAGTATTTTAAAGATTTTTTTGCAAACTTACGCATACATTTAATAGGCACTATAAGGTTTCCATTTTTACTGCTCATTACTATTTCGTTGGTGCCTACGCTCCAAAACATTTAATTTAAATGCTAAGAAAAGGGCAGATAGCATACGCAGTAAAAATTCAATTTGCTAAAAAGAATAGAAAAGAGCAACACTTATTTTTACTTAACTAAAGGATTTCTGCGAGAATCATTCCCAGTAAAGTAGCAACTAACTAAGCAATTATTAATAACGATCCTCACAAAAGTTGGGTGATCTCTGGAGAGATATTGGGCTAGTATAAGTACATACAATATTATTATTGAAGTTGTCTAATGGAAGTGAAGATACTACAATTACAATGTATATACCTTATAGCACAACTAAGATAGTGATGCTACATAAAAATCGAAAGAGAATTGGCTGAGTTACTGATCCGAAGAAACTCAACTTTCTTTACGGTATTTTCCTTGCGTTTTATGGATATACATGCACCACATATACAATTGATAGTTATTGTAGATAGCTGTTCTGTTGTCCACCAAACCAGAGTAGCAGTTTTGTTTTAGATTGTTATGCTTAGTATTGGAGGAGCCTATACAATAATATACTTTCTTCATACTTACTAATGTGAAAAGTGTATCGTTTTCAGATAGAACTGTGTGAACTCTTATTCTTTCTTTCAATTAGTGTGGTGTACCATGCACAAGGTTTCAGCTTGACAAAATATTAGGAAAACGGTGGTGAATGTAGCGACTACTGGTGGATACTGTGCAGCAGTCCGTGATCACCCAACCCTCTAGTACTACAGACAGATAATATAAATGCTGCACCAATAAAGAAGATGAATACTTTTATATATGCCGTAGGTGTACATTGCCATCAGGAAGCGGGGCTCCTTATAACGCTAATCCAGGTTAGATACTGGTTGAAATTTCGGTTGCTTGAGACTTTTTGTACGTTTCAATGGTCCTTCTTATCGGATTTCTTTTACTAAAAGTTGTGAATTATAGGACGTTTTATGTAATAAGTGAATGATTTCATACATAAAAAATAATTAGCCCAAATGCAAATATTCCTGACTATAAATGTACATATACATTACAACGCTAAAAGAATTGCGTTGCTGCCATTAAATCTAGACATAAGAGGATTATTAAAAGTGCGCCTTTTTGACAATTTAATAAAACTTACTTACTAACATAAGTAAGAGGCAATTGTTTATGTGTTATGCGTTTATTTTATATATATTTATGTGCCTGTAGCCCATAGGATAGTATAATACCTATCCGAAAAATCTTCAGAAGAAATGTGGAAACGTAATAAGAAGATACGACATACGACTTGACGGAAGACAAACAAATATACGTTAGCATTGCCCACTAGGTATTCTTAACTGAAGTGTACCTTGCTGCCTGTATAGTATAATAGTATCTGTATTTACAATTATAATACCTACTTATCATTAGATAGCTTTCTGAGATATATTACATTAGCTTGTTTATGTTTGCTATTTTTGTGCAGCAGAGAATATAGACATCATTATGAGACGAAGTGGATGCATCTGCAATATTATTAGAATATATTTATACGGATACATTTTACGTAGGTGGATGTAGAAGTTGCTTTGGTATCTCTAGCTTGACAAGAACAAAAGACTTGCTATCCCTTCCAGTTATTTACTTACTACGCTATGAAACTATGTATCAGTGTAGTGAGTCTAGTGAGCAACGTTATTTACAAAGTTCTTGATTGTGTATGTAAGTGGATTAAATATTTGAGGAAACACAGCACAGCAAGGATTTTTCCAAGCTTGAGTAACTTTAGCTACAATTTTCCACATTTTCCAACTATTTAGTCTCTGCTAATGGATTTTTAATGTTTTCCACTACGTAATTAGACGCAGCTATCTTTTGTGCATCTCTATCTGTATCATCTTGAAGAACTTTTTCTGTCAAGCTATTCCTACAGAAATTGTTACATATATTTATGTAAACTTACACTTTCTTAGATGTGTGGGTATATAGTTGTTTTAATCCTTCCGAAAAAATGCCACATTGTAATGTCTTTTTCTACAACTTCTTACGGATTGCATTGGAGTAATTAGCAAAAGAAATATTATAAATAAGTATTTGTTAGTGTTATCAAATTGTCTTACCTGATTTAGCCAACAGTTGGTAGTTAGAATTTGGTTCCTTTCATCCTGCAAAGCAAAAGGAGATCATTCATTATTTAGTACTGAAAGATTACATTAGTCAATTCAAATGTACTCAAGCTGATTAATATTTGTTGGAAATATGTCGTTAAAATATGTGAAGTCGTGTTTTTCCCGGGTTGGTGAAAGTATGCATAGTTAGATGGGAACTAACTTGATAATAATAATGCCATGTGGGAAGGGGAAGTGTGGTGTAACATATAATTATGGTATATATATGCATAGCACAATTATATCTGTGCTTATAGCTCAATATTTCTGCTAGTAAGTAGCATGTGGGCGTTTAGACGTAAATACACCCACCCTAATTTATTGTGAGATATCGTATAGAAAGTATGCAAATACAGATTTGTACTTAGATTTATATTTAAGCCTTACAAGATAACATTATAAGGACGGCTCTTACAGTAGATCTGATAAACGTAAGCATGTAAAGGGAGTATGATGTTTTAAGAAGATATCTCAGAATAAAACAGAAAGCATACATATCTTTTTAGATTCATATTTTCACAGTACAGGATTGCATACATCTATATTTGTAGTTACTGAAGCACGCATTTTATAATCCTGTATAAAGTCTTACGATTAAAAAGCTTGTAATGAATGATGAACATTAGTATAATTCTGGAGTGAAAGTAAGTAGACGGACGTTGCAGAGAATTCTAAGGAATTGACAATTTTATCTCCGTAATCTAGGGCTCGGATACTAATTTATTTTAAAGAAATTATTACATAATTACTACCCTAAACATTGATAATTACATTTAGGTATGTGCTGAAACTGATGTAATCAGTTAAGTGTACGATTCTATTCTTGTAAGTACTTACGTAGGTAAGTAAATGCATTCTATGCAATGTTTAGTATATGTATTAACAGTAGGTAAGGATCTATTCAAAACAAGCTGTTATTAATTCAGTGTAGACAATTATACTAATTGCTTCAAAAGAATTAAATAGTCTCTAAATGTAAATCGGTAAATGCGACTACAAAACAATTTACTCAAAATATTATTGGAAGCATTTTTGCTAAAATTGTTTGCTAAAAATTGTGTGCGAAACATAAAACGCAAGACCAAAAGATATAGTATTTGTAAGTACCATGCTTAAAAATAAATATCCGCGGTCTGACATTAACGTAACTCGGGTTAAATGCAAATGTGAAAGAGTTCCTTTGTAAATGTTTTCTATAATTTGATTTCTATCTTCATAAAATGTAATATTGGGGCTCTGGCAATAAGAGATAGTTACCGTCTTCATTTTAGGTTTAAGAAAAACAGAGAGATAACCATCTAGTACTATACGCATTTATGTTTCGAGAGTAGCAGAAAGAGGAGAAAATCTAAGAGATACATACAAAGGGAGCCTAAAACTCAATTTAAGTCAAACAATATTACATAAGTGGAAAAGGAGGTCGGTCAAAATCCTAAAGAGGAGATAAGCTTCCCGCAAGCCATAACTTCTCTATAATCGACATACTGCATACTGTAGCTCAATTGAATCTTTCTTTTGAAAGTTCAGAAGAGAAAAGGAAATCCACTCCCACACTAAAGGAAGAAATCAAATCCGGATTCAGTGTCCGGTTTTTAAGCTGTCTGTAGACAACCCAAACCAAGCCAACTGAAACAGTTCAACCAGAAACAATTCCCTAACCAAGTTTTTTCTGGAGTACTAGCTACTAGTACTACATAGTAGTACGGTAGTCAATTTCAACTAAGTCAGTTCAGTTCCGTAGCACACAGATGTAGGGAATAGAATGTCTTAAGTCTCGAAGGAGATGGCGGCTTTTACAGTCGGTTAACCGAAGACAAACCAATTGCACGGGCAATTTATCCAAAAACTTGTATTTTCTTTAGCTCTCGGACAAACATTTACTCATGTGGATGCTCTATGTCTATATTGTAGTAGGAAACTGTAGTGTAAAGCTATCCATTCCTTGTGTAACTATTTATTTATCCCATGTTTTTGGTAGGTACTTACATTAGAGGATTTGTACTACCTACATAAAGTATCCTTTTATATTCTTACCAAGTTATGACGTACAATAAATAGTATACTTAATACTATAGCAAAAGAAAAGGTAATATTCTTGAGGATTTTACATTTTGGTAAAATCCCTTTACAAAGTATGACAATCAGAGCAATAAAGCTTGTAAAGCCTTTATTTATATGTAAATCTTTATGAAATCTTTTGCCTTCATGCAGAATGCGTAAACAAATTGATTCGTTTGAAGCGCCATATTGGAGAATAGGTAAATAAAAACATGTACCGAATATACCTAAATAAGAATGTTGCCAAATAACAAATATGTACGTACCTAGCAGAAAAATAAATATATTTTGCAAAAGCCTATTCAAGGATAATAAAACCCTATTATTTTACTTATGGTGTGTGGGCAAGTGGGCACCGCTATATTATACAAGCAATCAGGACATATTGTACCTCCTATTTATAACTACTGTACCAATAAGTACAATATTGACATAATGTAGTATAGATATGTCATGTTGCAATATTATTTATATCGAATGTCTTTATTCCCTATGTACCCAACCAAGTTCTGATAGTAATCGAAGACCTGAAAAATCTTGACATAAAGGAACTATACATAGAGCTAGAGTCCATTATTTGCACAAGGACCTTTATAGAAGAGGGCTTTCTACCAAACAGTAAGTCAATATTTTTAGTAAAAACATTTTAGAGATTACAATACAATATGCGTCATGTCACATAATAGTAAGTATACATTTTTAATATAGTGTTGGTATAACAGCTAAGTCCGCTCAATTCTAAACTACATAAAACGCCTGTTAGTGTAGCGTATACCACTTTTACTGTGCTTAGTTGAGGTGTGCATTGAATTTGTAAATAAAATACCTAAATACATAAAAAAAAAACACTGTTTCCTTTTAAAACTTCGTACTTATATTTTATATATTTACTATTAAGGCAATGAACTAGGTATGTTTGTAGTCTATGAGTCTTACAGTGTATCCTTAATGAGCTCAAGTATTTAATGACCTAGTCCCCCACTACCATATACTTTTAGATCGATATTACTCTGAATTAGTAGTTTTTTACAACATAAGTATTCCTTTTCCCCACGGCCATTCTGGGTGATCAAGTTAACACCATCTTACGTAAAACAGTTCACAATTTTACCCCAGCAAGTTTAATTATAAAACTTTTTCTTCTCAATACTACTAAATACAAAACTCCATCTTAATAAACTTCAGAATTTTGGAGGCGATATCGTATATCTAGTAAAATGATAGATAATGGATAATAGTATAGATGCAACTTTTATTTTAAAGAATTCATAACTAAAAACATGCGGCAAGCCGTGAGGAAAAAAGAGCTGCGTAAGGAAATCCAAATGGACTTTCATTTTTATTTCTTATAAGTAAATACTAAAACAAAAATATAGATATCACACAGGGCACGGTTTGAATCCCGAAATGAATAGGTAGGTACTTAAGCTGAAGACTGTTATCTCGATTCTCCATAGGAAGATGATTGGGAGAATTCAAGTAGGTCCGTCTACTTCTACATATTAAATAATGAGATGGGAAAATGTTGCGAAAATAATATATTGATAGTGCATGGAATAAATCACTAATACTTCAGTGATTTATTACGTCTCATATCTCCTTGCATAAAATATCACGCAGCTTACCTACCAAAAATATTCCAACTTATACCATACATGTCGTAGTTAAGCACGTATGCTTAACTACAAATAATGCAGTTTATTGCAGATACTAGGTATATTTTTGGGCAGGCAGTAGGTAATATAAAATATAATAGAACCTGCTAATAATTCTTATCACAATCAATTTCATGAGCCTTTCCCAGATAAATTCAATAAAACTGTAGATAGTAGCTAGTGATTATTATATTGAGTAAATATCTAGGCGTGGAGTGGGCAATGCCAATCCAGGCAGAACATGGAAACAATATAGAGATTGTAAATAGCAAACTACAAATGCGTGTCGTGAATTATATCAAGTTTATTATGGGAAAGGGCCAGAGCAAGACCAGACCAGAACGGCTTAGCTGGCGAAGCAAAGCAAGGAACCCTTTCTCTTTATATTTAATGTCAGTTATATATGTTTACTCACTTATGGAAAGATAAAGAGAGAAAGTAAACTGAGACGTTTATAACATTGTGTATTCTAGATGTAATGTAAGTAAAGAGTAACCTTTCCTTTCCTAACTGGATCTAGTTGGCTACGTCCAAGTCCAAGCGTTCTGCTTGGAGAAAAAACAAGTTTTCACTCCAGGGACAAGATTTATAGTCTCCAAAGTACAATGATGATTCCACAAGTTGAACAGTTTATGGGATTTTCATTATATTGCTCCTGTCTTGTCCACTTGAGTAGCTCGAATTTCCTTCAATTCCCCCGCTTTCTATTGCTTTCCCCATTTTATATTATATTAGTCTAGTACACTTACTATATTCTACTTTCTTTTGATTTATCAATCCATTTTCCTTTCTCTCAACATGTAGTAAGTAGTTTCAGTCCTTTATTCTATGTATTACTTAGCTTAGCAGTAAAATTCTTCATCATCACATCACACAATCTTTCATTTTGGGTAAGAAGTATGTGTAGTAAGAATCCAATCTCTTAAAGTAAGTAGAAAGCCAAACCACATAAAGTCAAGTCACCTCAACTCAACTCAAGCCAACCGATTCCTATTATCATTCTCTTTATGTTTGGTTACATAAGAATAAGTCAAGAAATCATTGTGGTGGAATATGTCACAAAACTTTATACAGTCACGTCGTAATTAGGTATGCATTGTTATACTTTTGAGCTTGCTTAACTTAAATACGTGTTCTTTCCATTGTGAATTGCGATTCCAATTCATTGTTCTCCATTCAAGTGTTTACATTTACACCATAGGATGTATAATTTCCTACTTCATATGGAAATAGTATACTTCTACAACCTACATCTCTGCTAATCGCATTCATAAGATCGTAAGGACATAACGGAGTAAAACATAATGCAGTTTCCCATTTAATACGTAAGGCTTTGAGTGTAACAATAAGAACATAGGAATATTGTATAACACAAGGAAGTTTAGCCATTCATGTTACGTAATGTTAATGTTTGTTCTTTGCATTTTAGGAAGTAGTTTGGAATTCAGAAATATTTTACATTACAATAAAGGGACTTTGTTATTTATCCATTTAGACTGAATTTCCTATGACTCTTGGAGAAAGTTTTAGCATGATTATTTCGTTTTTTTTCTTACTTTGCTGCATGCAAATACGAGGAGAAAGTTGAGCATCACCCGCGTCGCATTTCGCAATTGTGTCAACCATCATGTCAAGGCATGCCATAAACATTTGTGCTCCTTGTCATTTGTCAACCAAATAAATATATTGTGTATATTCATACATATTCATACTTATTACAATTCTATTACGTACAAAACATATATTTAGATAACTTAAAGTGAAAGCTACATAGTCTATTTGGTAATATATGCATAAAACAAGTTTTCAGAGAAGAGAAAGTTCACAAATGTGAATGAACAAAAGCAAGTGTATATTTGTAACTGATATTGGAAGTTGTGACTTTATGTCCTAAAAGTATTCACCGAATTCCTAAATCCATGAATATGAATGGCATGTCATTTATGTATGGAAGAGATGAAAAGTAATTTGCACTTTTGGCTTACTTACAAAACTGTTGCAAACCATACATGAGATTTTCACTTTTACTTTAGTAAAGGCATTTAGGAGGCGCTGCACCCTTGTACTACTAAGTAAATACTACTACGACTGATAAAACCAGATCGGACCTGGCCTGACGCGACCAGATTAAAAGCCAAACCCAAAGCCAACGAACAGCAGAGCAGAACATTGAATTGAACATCTCATGTACAAAACCACGTCAGAACATCTAATTCGCACGATTTGCAAACACGTCGGCTTTAATATTGGAAAGGGAATAGTATAGTAACATTATTATTTATCAAGTGACATCCATAGATTCCACAGATTCCAATGTTTCTAGTACCTCTTGAAAGCTAAAGCACACCTTAAGAGGAAGATAAACGAGGAATGATGCTATAAATCCATAATGATTACATTTTAATGATGATTACACAAAAGATTTCTTATGAAATAAAGCAAACAATCGCTGAATAACACGACACGACACACAATATACTGCTGCATATTCATGACAGGACCAACGAACCAATTTTCATTGGTAACAAACCAATTTCGTTTGTGATATCATTTTATAACACATAATATGTCAACGGCATTCTTAGAATATGCAGGTGGGGACAAAAACCTATATCCTTAACCAAGGCCAACATGGATGAATTTTGAGAGGAAAATAAATAACTCATTATGCATAACTGGCCTATTTGGTTAATACATATAATATGTACTTATTATAGAGATTATTATATTCTTATGTAATACATAATATAATATACAAGTATGTAATTTACTAGCCGATATATTTCGGATTTTCTGATAAGTAAAATAAAATACGTATTTCTACTAGTAATACATTTCTGAAGCCTACAAGAAATCCCAACGGTATTAGTACGAGTATCCAAAATGTCTGTTAAAAGTAAAATATTGATGCGTATATTATGCAGTTAATAAACAACTGTGGAAATCAACGCAGCATTATAGTCAGTGGCAAGAAGCGGTGCCAATTTTTGCAAAATTCTGCACCGCATCGTGTTACTGACTGCACTAATTCTAAACAGGCAGTAGCTTATCTCTTAACTTCATTTGCCGTTAATAATTCTTATTTTTAGTATAACATAATCGTAAGCCTATGTAACTAGTGGAGTGTGCTATTTAAGTTCTGTATAAGTTTCGTCTTTGTTCTAATATTCTTCGAAATTCGAATTGTAAAAGCAAAAAGTAATAAACAGGGAAACATAATAATGCTGAAAGGAAATAGGTACCTATTTAGGTATTCAAGATTATTTCTCCGTCTGAACTACCGTGAACCTTTTACTTCTTTCTTGCATTTCTAAGTATGGCCCTACTTACGATTGGTACCTTCAACCTTCAATATTAATTTTCATTCGCGCATCATAATAGAGAGCTACTGCTAACATTTCCAATTTCCCATAAGCACCAGCATATAGAAATTAAGATAGAGAAACTTTACATTTCATCCATTTCATAAGAAAAGGGAAAGTTAAATGGATAGATGCATACATAAAGGCCAGAGGACATAGTGCATAGCAATCATTCGAGAATTTTCAGTTTTGAACAAATGTCTACCTATGGCGCAATAACTTCGGTGCTTATACTTACTTTTATATTATCAGGATTGGTGCACTGTGCTATTTTAAGTCTGAAATATAAGTGAAATACCCTGAAGTGCACACCTTTTCTACAGATGAGATAAATAGACGCTTGTGTTCAATTCAATGTTCAACTTTTATGTAGAAAATAACCAATTCATTTCAGTTCACCTTTCATCTCTTACACGACTCATTCGATATGCTATGACTTTTTCCCTTCTACAGATATATACCTTCTCTTGCTTTCTTATTCTTCGTTATGTACTCTCTTTCTCTCTGACTCAATTCTCACGTATTGACTAAAGATAAAATTGCCTACATCTCTTCTCATCGACTTTCATTCCAATGTAATGAAATATTTTCAAATTGTTTACGCATGAAACTGATGAAAACTGGTAGATATTATACATAGGTACCTAGAACCCACCATAAGTAGCTCTAAGCTACTCCGGATAGCCACTATGTATGAAATCCTCATTCAAATGCAAACTATTATCCATACACTATACAAATGCAAACTAAGGCACACAAACCTCATGTTTTCTAAGAGGAAGGAGCAGACGAATGCATGAAAGCAAACAAATGCAGAATTAATCCCCTTCCTTCACCCTCGCCCCTTTATGTACACTTTGATTTCATCTTCATCTAAACTAGGTAAATGTAAAATGTCGACACCTTGGTAGGTAGTAGGTATAAATATTTCGGTAGCATGTGAGGGATCATTAGCTTGCAAGAAAGATGCGTCTTTAAGAGACATAATATGACATAGCAGTAACTAACTTTTTAATCAGACATTAAAAAAATCCAAACAAACACTAGAATTTTACTAAAGATTTCTAGTAGTAATTAACTGAAAATTTACAAAAATTAATCAAGACACACGTTTAAGTAAAACTTAATTAAACTTTATTGGTTAAAAAGCTTATAATCAAGTCTAAACTACTTTGAGGAAGTTGGATTACTTAATTTATATAATAACTATACTTCTTTTGTTGCAAGTAAATCTATACAATTAATACTCCATTATTTGATTACATATATATCTTATCTTCACTAAGATCAGCTTATCTTACACCCACGTCTGTTTGGAATCAGGATGAGCTTTCCATTCTAATCGAAAACATTACACTTTGCGAGCAGGAATAGTGAATTAAATGTTATTAGCATCCCTTTTCTGGCGTATAATGAACATTTTCTAGGAACTTGTCATTCCTTGGAATTTTTTGCATCAGCTAAAAGGCTAAAACGTAAATTGAGACACGTAAATTGACAGTGTTGTAAGAAATCACAGGTAATAATATTCAGTAATTGATATTAATTGAGTCTCATTAGTTAACTTCGTCTATCTGGGCCTTTCGTATCCATAAGTTGACATGAAACGGAAAAACTAAATGAGCTGTCAACATCACAAGAAATCTTTATTAATGAATATAGTATAGTATGTCTTGCCATATCATCTTACCTGTCTACACATTGATGAAAGAGGCAATCAACTAAGAAACTAAGAATGTAAACTAATGGTTTTTGTTCTCCACTGACTACCGGGTTGACATTTTTCTCTAGAAAAGGGAAATTCAACCAGCTATATAGATATGATAATATGTTATTATGATACTTGCTACTTTTACGAAACGCCTACGTACGCGACATAAAACGGAAATGTTTACAAAAAGTTCTTGAAATGGAAGTTTCAGTCCCCGTGCAAGGGGTAACAAACGAATTGATACGGAATACAAATGTTTTGCTCATGCTTCTGAAAAGTTGAATATTGGACAGTGGACACTGACCTCTTGTACTCGCCCACTATACACCAATGTACAAATATTTTTACTTGTATAGTTTCTGAAAGTCTCATTTGTACAAATGGAGAAAATAGTATACATTCTGCAAGTAACAATAGGTATGTACAAGTATAAAATTTCTTCCGCTATCTCAATCTTTTTGTATCACATCCAAAATAACATGGAAGATAATGCATGATATGCGATATCACGATATATCTGTCTGTACTATATAAAGTACCAGGATATAGAAAAACAGACGAGAAGAAAAACAAGTTATACATTTAGAGTCAAGTTATATTTGAACAAATTAGGGCAAATATCCAATCGAAAGTCCACTCAAGAGCCAGAGTTCTGTCCAGTTGAGTTTTGGTGTGGTTTACCACTCCACATCACTTACACATCGACTAGTAAATTCCAGTTTTTCTGTTTAGTGTTCCGTTCTGTTATTGTATCGTAGTTGCGTATGTATATAAACCACCTTTCCTTTTAACGCCTTCTTTTATTGCTTCACACAAGTCGAGAAGTCTCGTTTTGTACAGAGTGTTTATATTTTACAAATAGAAAGGCAACAACTATACGCAAAGGGCGAAACACTAAAAAATATCATTTCTTGGGCCCCTGTAGACTTGGGCTAATCTGATTTAAAAGCCCTCAGCCCATAGGCTATAAAGTGAGTGGCCTGATCTGACTGTACTAAAGTAACCTTTACTTATAACGCGTATTGTATGTACTTGCACATTGTATATAGTATGTTAGCTAAATATAAACTAAACACACTTTATTTCTACGTGTATTTTTGTATATGTTTACAATGGGAAGAAAATCTACAAAGCCAGAAGTGTGATCCTGGCCTAAAACATCGCCACCGCCAATCCAGACAATAGTGTATTTAAAGCTTCCTTAAATATAAATTCTTTTGGCTGACATGACTTCGGTTGAATTGGATTGGCTTAGCCTTAATATGAGTTGAACTGACATGATGGTTTAATGCAGATGAAACAGTTTTCCAATTCAAAGGACATAAAAATAGTATACCTTGTACATTGTTAGGGAGGAAGAGCTTAAGTGACGGACGGGGCTGTCTACATAAAATTGGTCTAGATTTCTTACTGTCAGTCTTTCTTTATTTTCTCTTGGGATTTATTTACTTTATTTTACTATGTACAATACCTACCTGTGCCGTGCCTTGTTTGTACTAGGAGATAATATGTACAACAATGGGTAAAACAAGGTAGGTACCCTGTAGCCTAATTCTGACAAAACTTGTACACAATTGTTTTAGACGGACATATATACACAATACACAGTATCGCACAATTCCAGTCCAGTACACTTGTCTCAACATAAATATCTCCATAGATATGGAGGACTCGTAGTAGGGACCCAGTACCTATACATAAGTGCCTATTTAGAGTGAAAGCTCACAAAACATTAATTTATGCCGCATCGCTTACTTTTATTGCCCACTAGTGAAATAACAATAAATGGAAGATGAGTTATAGGTCTCGCAGTGTCTCTGGTAAAAACTTTTGGCTTAAAAATAATTATATATAAGGGAGAAACGGTAAACTACTTAAGTTGCCACTTACCACATCGATAATTTGTGTAAGGGCAAGCCCAAATGTCACGTTGAGTGGTTGAGAGGCGTTCACTGAGGGCCGGACTGAGGTGTCGTAATCATCCAAAAGTTTCCGTACTAATGTCCGTTCGTAGTTTTCACCCGTGCAACCGCAACCTAAGTTACATACAATTGTAGTATTAATATGAGAACTGAGAAGTAAGTACCCAAATACTACCACTTATTCGATATCCTATGCCTTTTGACGTTAATATCCAGGGCAATGTAATGAAATGAATTATTTCTTTTAGCTTTGCCTCCTGAAAGCTTTATTCATGCCATTTCAATTAATTTACTGCGAACTGAAGACAGATAACATTTTGTCGCAACTCTGTGGTCAAATCGCCAATGGACACCGAAACAAATTAAAACTAGGCATCTAATCTGCAAATAAACTGAATTTTCTAGTAGTGTGTATGTAGTACACTGTCGAGATGTATTAGACGTAGCCCGTTAACGCTATAGTTCAATCTTACTAATGTAGTCAATCTATCGGATACTTCCATATTTTGCGTATTGGAATTTACGCCAATATTGACTCGCCAATTACATCTTTTAATTCGGCAATAATTTTTTCCGTAAACTTTAAAATGCCATTTTTTTCAAAAGTGTATTTGCCATAAAATACATATCAAATGGTAAGTAGAGGTAGGAAGGTACCTAATTGGCTTTTTATTTCATATTTTAAGGGAATATACATTTTTGTTATATTGCTTAACAGCATAGGAGAAAGGTATAAAAAAGCCTTTGATAAATAAGGGCTTGTAATTTCTAACAAAAAATGAATTACTAAAAAAATTGAAACACAAATGAACATAAGTATCAAGGTAAACTCGGAAGGAAAGCTCATTTACAATTATGTAAAACAACTAACAGGATTTAAGGTAATTTTGGTACTGTAGTGCAACAAACTTTCTCCCACGTTAGAGGGTATTATGTATAATACATGGTAGTTACAAAGTTACAACTGTATAAACCATTAAGGATGCTTACGAGATAAAAATATCAGCCAGATGACACACAAATACACTTTGTAAACGGCTTTCATGACATTTCTGTTCTGTTTCCGTGCATAGAAGGAAGGCTCTTAATATTGTAATAAGTAGTAGATTTGATTTAGGAAAGGGAGCCTTTTCACTTGAATAAGTAGCAACGAAAACTTTCACCGCACCACTTTCACCGGTTTGCCTCTAAAAAACATGCTGCTCTGCCACCATTACATTACACTGTACACTTTATCCCTTGAAGTGAAATTATTCAACTTGTCTAATATTATAGAAACTAACCAAAGTATCACAAAACTAGAGGGTAGCAATAAGAGTAACACGATTCAGTACAGAATCCGAGTAGAACTAAACTGAGACATTTTTATTGCTTGTCGGGTTATCATGTGTGAAATATCCATGTAAAATGGATTTACTAGGGCATGTGAAAAACTTTACGACTTTCCGCTTCTTTTCTGAAGCAAATGTGTAATCCACTATGTAACTGAATTGTAAGCGTCGTCTCCTATCTTTTCAAATGTATTGTTGTCAACTGTGAGTGTAAGTGTAGTTAGTATCGGAGTTTTATTGTGAACCTAGGGTGTACACAGTGATTTAGTTCATTGATATTGATAAGTAAAAGAGGTGAATTGAAATTTAACTTTCACTCTACAGTAAATAAGTACCTAAATCTTTTTTAAACTAACCGTTTCCTTTTCTTTCACAGATCGTATCGTAGTAAATTTATAACTTTGGAACTAGTATCCCATTCCCAGAAACTCCATTCTAGTACAGGAAAATTTCTATTACCTATAGGTTTATGTAGTTATTTAGCGATTTCTACAATGTTAATACTACATGTCACATGGTAATGTAAGACATTTTATCCTGTAATTAATTATTTACGTAAACGTATTAAACGGATAATAGTAATACTCAGCTTAGTATCAAACGGTAGTACTGTTGCCTACAACTAAGGTTTTACATTTTGATTTTTGATAGCTATTCCACAATCAGGTTTCCTTATTATGCGGTTTAAAGGATTTTTACCCAAAAAATTAATACCAATAGATAGTTATCAAAGGTTAAAGATATTTAAAGATACATTAACAAGGTTTTAGGTAGCCACACTGAACAGATTTGCCAAGCTGAGGAAATTAATTTACTATTAGGGTTAGCTAAGTGAGATCCTCAGTTCTCTTGCTGGTATATATCTTATCCGTACAGTAGAGAGTCCAGAGTGAGACTGCTCGGCCAAGGAATTCATTCAGAGTGCTTTATATATTTGAGGGAACGTTGCCTTACATCTTTACTTCGCGTCTCTTTGGCTTGGCTGCTCCTTTCTCTGTATCTTATATTAGTGTATGGAAAGCAAAGGCATAAAAGCCAATCCAAACAACCTAGCTTTACCTTACCTTGCCCACATACAGTTTCAGCTTCATCTACCCATCATCATACAAATATCTATCTACCTTTGCCATACTTGTCTACTTACTCTTACTCTTTCTATAAATTACTATGTGCAGTCCGTCTGTATTATGTAAGTTTGCAGTTACATACAAAGTAGGTATTTTGGTAATATGCATAATATTTGACTGAAGCCTCAACAAAGTCCTCGTTTACTAGTCTGACTTGAAATCTTGAGCCCATACATTTCGTCTCACTCGCTCACTCTATAAATCGCAGTCTAAGACTAAACGAATAGGTATACACAAGCTCAAGCAATAGCAACTTGTCAGTTCAGGTTCAATTTGTACAAGTACAAATAAATAAAGATGCATACATTCTTTAGTTCTTGTTTATTTCTTGTTCTTGTCATTACGAGAGCAACCTACTCAACAATATACTCTATCCACTGACTACTTACTACTATGCATTGTTGACTTTGATTTATAACAAAAAATGATCAAACTCTAAACAATTCATTAATACAGTATACAGTTGTACGCAGGAAAACAACGACCCCTTATGTAAATAGAGCATTCAAAGAATTAGGATGCGTGTATCTGTATGGGTATACCTTATGTAAAATGAAACGGCTTCCTTAGATGTAGTAGATGGCTTAAATCACTGTGCGCAAATATGTATAAGGATGTTATACTGTTTTATGAGATCTGCCGAGGAGGAACCCACGCTCGCTCTCAAACTAAATAGATTGCACAACATTTCAAATTCCAGTTTTAACTGCATTTGTTGAAATATGATACAATTAATACCAAGGTGTAGGTTATTTGGGTACAAAACTATACTACATTAGCTTGTGATACAACACGGGTCGTTGGTGTTTTCTCATCCAAATTAACGGATGAATAGGAGTTAAAAAAACGGCCAAGCCACCATATACAGCCCGCCCGAGTGAGTGTAATGTTGCATAACCGTAATATTCATATACAGTAGATTGAAATGATTAGACTATGGTTTCCATGGAAAAAATCACAAAATTTAGTTTGGTGTTTCTATGGAAAAATTCAAAATTGGTGCTAGATATATTTAGTATGGTGTTTCTATTGAAAAGTAAATTTTCAATTGGATGCCTCCATGGCTCGTTTTAGCCCGACCCAGGGCTTATGTAGCGCTATTGTCTGTATGTATGTATGTATGTGTACATTTACGTTAAAATTAGAGCGTTTAAGATAATCGCTTCCTTAAATATTAAAGCAATTATGATAGTCCGGTTGACCGACGATTACTTGAGTAAATTTTGGAAAAAACAATTTTAACCTCGGATTTGAACGTATTACACCGCATCTCCGGCCGAGTTCGTTGGCCAACAAAATTGCGGAAAAGATAAAAAATTTATTAAATGTTA
>JAQFYC010004021.1:0-18586 GCA_034694165.1 Tomocerus mixtus | reverse complement strand
ATGGGAAATGACGCAAATTGCAAAGGATGTAAAGTAGTAAAGTTATAAATGTAAAAATGTCATTTTGATGTTGGTCCACTTTGTCCATAATAATATTGGAGTATTACTCAGTCAAATTGGTTTTTTATGTATATACGTATATCAAATTACCAAAAGTTGTAGGAAAAAATCGCCCCATTTAGTGGCAATTGTAAAATGTAAAACGCTAATCGTGATGGCGGTTGGTCAACAAATGAAATGCGAGTAATCCCCAAATAAATACAATAATACTTGTTCAATACTAATATGCTGATATGGGTATGCAAAAAATTAGTAATCAAATCTGTAAAAAATACTTCTAGTGATCTAGTTTTATGGGACTAGGTCCTAAGTACTAACTAAGGACTAATACTAACTAGGTATTAACATATTGAGTCCC
This sequence comes from Tomocerus mixtus, assembly GCA_034694165.1. Taxonomy (NCBI): domain Eukaryota; kingdom Metazoa; phylum Arthropoda; class Collembola; order Entomobryomorpha; family Tomoceridae; genus Tomocerus; species Tomocerus mixtus. The sequence goes on along the minus strand of JAQFYC010004021.1, from coordinate 18,168 downwards.
ATCCTATTTATTTGCATTTGCAAGATTTGCTTTATGAAAATGCAATAAGTTGAATTTTATATTATTAAGAATATCTAGTCAAATTTTGTGAAACCTTTTATTATTTTCACCCATCTTTATACAAAACAGATTACATTGTAACATAGAATTTTCTATAGAAAGACTGAAAAACTACGATTGAATATAAAAACAATAAAAAACGTAAAATAAAGTAAAACCAAATAAATTATTTGTTAGTTTTGGCTTCGAAGAATAGTCGGAGAGAATGCCCAGCTTTTCCTACGGGTGAATCGTCTTCGTTAAAAGTCTCGCAGTTGTCAAAAATCAATCGAACATCCCCAAGAAATCCTTCTCGAGATTTATAAGTATTTAGCCTACCACGTATGGTCAGCAAGTCCATAGGATTCTTTATCACCTGTGAAAATCAAATTTAAACTAAATTAAAAAACTGCGAGCGGTAAGTACACCTTTGGAAGTTGAGTTTATAGCATTTGCAAAATGATGTACCTTCTTATATGTAGGGAATTGTCTGGTATTGACAGGTTCTAAGAAAGGCCACGCATCTTCATGGGAGGACAACTCATCTAGAATTTTTTCACACCATGAAATTTCTGACTTCTGTTTTTTATTTGGAGGCTTTTCTTTTTTGGTGATTTCTTTTGCTGCGGTGCTCTCAGAAGAACTTTCTCCTTCCGGCTTACTTGTGCTTGCTACTGATTTGCGCTTTCGACTGGGACTTAATTTACGATGGTCTGGACAATGCCAACGTCCTCGGGGAGCCTGCAAAAAGGGTAACATGTTGTTTTAAGTACATTATCAGATAAGCGCAATGTAATACACATGTGAATATAATTTAGAATAGTTTAGAATAGTTTAGAATATATAAGTTAAATACCTTATTAAGAGGTGGATTTAGACAATCTATGTGATACGCCTTAACACATTTATCGCACGCAAGAATTTTTCCATGTCCTTGCTTTCCGCAGACAATACAACCTTTGACTCCGGTGGCTTTGTTGATGCATTCCCAGCAGAACCAATCTCCATCCGGGATATGCTCTAGAGGTGGCTTAAAACAATATGTGTGGTATCCTCTGTCACAAGCGTCGCACAACAACAATTTGTCTTCGTTATCACCTCCTTTACATAACTGACAACTAGCTTTCATTACAGATTTGTCCCAAGCTATACTGGAATCCAACGTGTACATTGCCATTGATAATACCCCAGGCGTTTCCGCTTTTTGAACTCCATCACGCCAATGTGTCAAGGCCCTAAAGGAGAAAAGTTTATGTAAATGAATAACACATTTTGTTTGGATTCCATAATAAATGGGTATATTCTTATTTTGAAGAAAAATAATGTTCTATAATCTGTACCTCGACCCGATCTGAGATTGATTCCCATTGTTAGATGAATTAGAATTATCATTATCTCCGCCAAGATTGCTCAAATTCAATTCATGAGCGCTTTTTCCTAAAGGCAACTTTAAGTATCTTCGCTCAATCGCCCCTTCTAAATCTAATAATCGAATTTTGACAACTTCCAAAATTTCACGCTCCGACAGTGTGCAATTAGCTGCACTAGGATGACGTGATGGCAACTGCCAACCCTAGAAAACCGAAATTTCTTCAGTAAAGATCTCTTACGATAGATATGTCATCAAAGTCATAATATCTTAAGATTAAAATTGCATAGCTTATAATTACCTTCACTTGCAGAGAAGCAGAAGCAACACGTTCTTCGAGGGTTTCCATCGTCTCTAACATTTGTAAATGAACTTTATACGTTAAGTCAGGATCCCACCCACACAAAGGAGATTTGACGTTGAGAGGAATATCGTCTTCGTCCAATTCCTCAACCTCGGTGGAGACAGTAATGCCAGTGAGATTATTCTTTAGATTCTTCTCCCTTACCCCTTGACTACATAAAGACTCAGAAAAATTCTCTAGATCTACTTCGTCAATCTTGCGCCAAACATTCCATAGCTCTGGCACAATTTTCTGTATTAGTATCTCGTCATCGGTAGGCTCCACTTTAGTTTCCTTTTTGACTTCTAACTCCTTAGTCTTCCCCGAGCACGGAACACGAGGACTGAAAGAAAATATTTTAATCACCGGTGGTGCTACGTCGAACAACTCTCCATTCACCTTCTTGTCCAAGTCCTTTTCTTGAGAATCTAGTCCATTTTCCAATTTGCTAGGTTCATCGACTACTTTATTGTCAACATCAGAACTTGGAGAAGGGCTGGTTCCTGTCGGATTAGGTGTTGGTACAGGGGTATCTGTTGGAGTAGGGGTAGGTGTCGTTACAACTGGGTCCTCGACAACAGGTTCTGGTGCTTTCTCCTCTACAACTGCCACTACTATTTCTTTTACATTCTTATTCTTCTCATCCTTTTTAAATTTAAGTTGAACTAATTCATCGAGTTCTTCAAATTCGGAAGTTACGCCACCCTCGACTAATATTCCCCCAGAATTCGGCAAGTTCCACAGTCGCCGTCTCCAGCGGTCCTGCCCAAGACAAGTAGATCTGATGATTTTCAAATTAGAGTGCATTTGTTTATTTAGCCGTTCGTTCATATTGTTTAACTGTGCCATTTTCATTCTAATTTCCTCTATACTCAACTTTGCGTCTAAATCTGATTCTGACTCTTCCAATTCACTTTCAGAGCTAACATTTTCTAATTCCGTTTTCAAAGGACTATTCAGGTCTTTAGAATCATCAAGAAGCTTAAGTTTGTCTTTGGAAGATTTTTCTGATTTAACAGAAGGTTTAATTTCGTCGGAAGGTCCGATTTCATCTTTACTCTCTTTAGACGCATCTTCTTTAGGTGAATCTTTAGGCGAATCTTCTTTAGATGAGTCTTTTGGAGAATCTTTAGGTGAATCTTTAGGCGAATCTTCTTTAGACGAGTCTTTAGGTGAATCTTCTTTAGACGAGTCTTTAGGTGAATCTTTAGGTGAATCTTTAGGTGAATCTTTAGGTGAATCTTCTTTAGGAGAATCTGTTGTAAAATCTTTTAGGGAGTCTTTAGGAGAATCCTTAGGTGAATCCTTCGGTGAATCCTTTGGTGAATCCTTAGGAGAATCTTTGATTTCTTCTTTAACGATCAATTCTTTAACTTTCTCTTCGGTTTTAACATCAATGTCAACTTTCTTTTCCTCCGCTTTCTCCTCCACTTTTATGTCACCTGTTTCTTTTTCTAACTTGGTCTTTTCTTTCTTGACTTCTTCGTCTTTTACGTTCTCCTTGGTTTTCTCCTTCCCGTCTTTATCCTCTGCTTCAGTAATATTTTCTTTAGCCTCCTCAGTTACTTCCATTTTTACTTCAGCTGTCGAACTACTTTCACCTTTGTCATCACTTTCCTTGGTAGTACTTTCTCCATTCTTTTCTTCCTTGGCGTTTTCCCTTTCTGCTTTCTCTTCCTCTTCCAGTAGGGCATTGTAACTATCCGCCGATGCGGCGGCCACCGCCTTTCTAGCACACAACATTCGCAATCTCCTTACTTTTATATCATTTTGTTGTCGCTCTTTCTTTGCTTGATGGGCTGACTCCGTACTGTTTTCTAAATGTTTCAGTACAGCTTTATTTTGTAGGAGTAAATCGCATATAAAAGCGACGATACTTGATTTTCTAGTAGGACTCTGAGCTAGAAACGGTGCTTCATTTAACCAAGATGAATAAACTGCCGCTTCTGGCTCGGATTCACATATTCCCTCGAGATAGAGCCTAAAGAACCAAACACCCATTATTAAGAAACATTACTTAATTTCTTTGAGGTCTCACTAGACACCTGTTTTGAATATTTATCAACGGTTGGTGGCAATCTTACCTGAGCACCTCAGATAATGACCCAAACGTAATATCTGCTTGTTTGAGAGTTTGACCAAAAGAAGTTAAGTGCTTATTAGGATTCGGCATTCCCGGATCTTCAACGGCACATACAAGTAGATGGCTTAGAACACTGAGAAGTTCCTCTTCATTTTCATCGATGTGTAAAAATGCTTTTTGTAAATTTGAAATCGTAGGCAAACTGTCCATATCAAAACCAAGGGTTTCGCCGAAAGTATGTAAGAATTCATACACCAAAAGTAAATTGGCATACGCTTTTGCATTTAAACGAAGTCCTTTTATTTCGCTCAATTCAGGCAGATCTGTTTAAACCGATATCATTTTACTATGCTGAACAAACAATAACATCTCTAAGAAATGAACACCATTGGGATGCTATTTTATTTTTACCTTTCACTTCAGCAGAGGAAAGCTCATCAATTTCAGCATCTTTACTAGGCACTACTTCTGCTTCCTTTTCGACCTTCTCTACTACTAACTGTTGTTGAACTTCTTGCTTTTTTCGCATTTTTCGATCGTTCTGCAGCTTTTGTCGACGTTTACTTCGTCGGTGTAACTCTAACGCCCTTATCAAGACACTGTGTTGCTTCTTGCGCTCCCGCTCCTCCTTCATTTTTAATTCTTGCACCTAATTGGTTTGAACAATTAACAATGACATTAACAACAATTAACCATGAACAATTAAGTGCAAACAATATCTCAACAAATAAAGGAAAGCAGTATGTTGTATGTTGTTATTAATATTATATCGCGTAACAAAACAAACCTTGTTTTCTTGCCCCTCCGCTTGTAGCCAATTTGCCAATTGATTAGCAGATAGTTTTAGATTGCTAGTTTGTACTCCTCCCAGTTGAAAAGAGTTATCGTTTGGAAGAATAAAATCCCCGATGAGCAGTCGACTGGAAAAGCTAAAATGTTTTATCGTCAAAGGAGCACTTAAATGTTTCTTCACTTCACTTATTTGTTTCAGCCGAGTTCCACTTGGAGTAATGTAATTAACTTCCCCACTCAGCCCTTGAACTCCCAACCCTTTCAGTAATGTTTCGCGCTTCCAGTTGTGCTGGAGGGGAAGTGTCAAATCTGCTGGTAGTTTTGGCTCGACTTCTTGTTTTTTAACTACAGGTATATTCAAAGTGAAGTCTTCCTTCTTTACCAATGACTCAGCTGGGGTGGGTGTTGACGTCATCCAAGGTCTGTGCGGTAATGGACTTATGGACACATTCTAAAATACAACCAAATCGTGGAATTAGTATAATTTAAGGCCATAGCAATACGTAAACAACTGAAATATCAGTTAACTCTATAAAAATTAATTATCTCTTTAATAACTACAAACGATTACTTTCTCCATAACATAATCGTAAGTTACAGATATATATAAATATAAGAAGTAAAAGAAAGGCGAATGTCATTACGTGTCAAAGGGGTTAAAAATATTGGCACCTTATTATTTTCGTTGTCTTCTTCTCTCAAAATTTGCGCATGGTTGACTGCCGAAGAGGATCCTGACACAGAAGCCAGAGAGATTGCTGAGGACCCCGCTGATACTGAAGAACCCAATCCAATTGAACCCACACCAACACCACTATTACTATCAATATTTCTGCTCTGTGCCAATAAACTAGCAACAGTGGTTTTCTTTTTCCCTCCAGTCTTAGCATCATTATTATTATTAATATTATTATTAGCAGAAAACCCTTTATTAAATCCCTTTGCCATTCCAACTTGAGGCATAGTTTGAATGGTGTGGTTGTAGATACTAGGTTTAGAAATATGAGCAGGTTTTGGTTGGAAATCTTGAGGGTATTTTCCTGGAGGAGTAGTCAAAGTATCCGGCTTAGAGTGAGCCATAGGAGGTAAGTTCTTCTCCAAGGAAAATTTTAATTGAGACTGTTCAGTCTTTACCACATTTTTTACTACTTTCTTAGACAAATTCAGTGGAACAATATTAGTGGAGGTAGAAGGGAGAGCTTCTGCCTCAGTAAATGCAAAAGGGTCTTTCTTCTCAAGCTTTCGCTTCTTTTGAGGCTGTAGCGGCAGCGGTGGGGGCGGTTGCACAGGTTGTTGGGCTTTGTAAGACATTCTGATTAAATCTGTATCAGCAGGAAGTTTAAGGCTTTTTGCTTTTTTGTTGGATGCTGCTAAAGATGATGTTGGTGTTGAGGGTGTTACAGTGACTTGGTGTAATGCATTCTTTGATACTGAAGTACCTTTATTCAAAATGAAAAAGAACATTATTAAAATTTCAACATAAAATAAGCTTACAAGATTAGAAATTGATCTGTTACTTACTATTTCTTCGAGATGTACCCGGATTACTATTTGCACTGCTACCACCGCTTCGACCTCCTCCTCCTCCTCCTCCTCCTCCACCACCACCACCTCCGCCGCCGCCTCCGCCGCTTTCTGCACCACCGCCTCCTCCCCCTCTTTGCCTAGGAGGTGGCTGAGATGACTGGGTGCTACCTTCTTCGTTGTTAAGATTTGGGACTATTTGTGCGGCTTGAATCCGTGATAAATATTCTAAGTACCACCAAGCCGCAGCGGGGTTATTATACTGCTGCTGTTGTGCCGCAGCCATGGCCGCTTGTTGCGACGCTTGAGCCTGAGCCTGCTGCTGCATCACAGCGTTCATCTGTTGTTGCAATAATGCCAAGGGATTGGACTGCAACAAATTGTGCGCCGCTAGAAAAAAGAGGTCAAATTATTATACACTTGCTAATTTGACTTGAATAAATCCTAAATATTTATAACTTACATAATATATAACATGCCTGATTTACTGATTTCTTTCCAATGAATTACAAAACTAAATACCTAATTACAAAGTGCAATATAAGCTATTTCACTTACAAATAAAGGGCTGGACAGTTGGACCACCAACATTAATAGATAATCGCAAATCTGAACGAAGTGCACAAATCTACATATAAAGCCTACTTTGCCTCTATAATAATGTCTAAAACATTCTTCTGTTCTTTCCGCTGAATCACTAAAAGTATATAGGTAATACTTATATCTATACCTAACGTAGTTAATATGTTATTTTTACATAAAATATTACAAATTGCTGAAACTTTGTCCTGCAAATCGCAAATAATAATACCCAAGATCGCACTAAGGAAGTTAAATCAACTTTGCAAACTACATTATTTATGCAACACAATCATCTATGTTTAATGTATAAATATAAAGTTTCTACAGGCTAGTCTACATAGGTGTGAACTTGTAACTTACTTACAAGTATGTTTTAAATACTCCTTTAAAATGTAAAGTTTTTCTTGTGGACTTTTGTCCAATTCTACACACATCACACTTGAGATTTATCTACATGCAAAATACCGCTAATTTTCTCAACTTTATGTAATTTCCTATTTATCTAAAAAGTTTCACTTCAGCATTAATATCATGTGGCATCTTTTCAAACATCTTCGAACAACACGAGTGAAAAAATTGTCTAAAATTGATTATTTGCATCTCTAATTCTATAGTTAACAGAATGGTTAAAAGAAATCACTAAGAAAAACGACAGCACAAAAAGTCTGACTTAGAATCGGTGGTGTACTTAAGGGCCGCATAATGCCTAAACATACCTGGTACTGTGTACTGTGTACACACACAAACCCCATTAAAAATAAAAGTCATACATAAAATCTCGGAACTCTAATCAGAATGATTTATACAATATAATAGGATTATAAGCACTAATAATGATTGGTCATTGAATTTTTGCATATTATACAAATAAGGCTTGAGCTCAGCTGTTAATATCATAATATTAAGTATAGACATGACATATACATACATATCATAAGCTACATCTATATAGTATGGATATATAGGATACGATGAATAAATTAAGTATAAAATATATCCCTATATTCTAATCAAATCGCATCTTTATTGTATTTCGAAATTCGGCAATAAAACTTTCTTCGATAATGAAGATAAGACGCCGAAAAGGAGCCGATTGAGTTAAATTTTGCATTGGGTGGGTTCCCTCTCGTTGTATTAGAAAGAAGGTAATTAAGTTTCTAAGTAAGCATTTCGCTTTCACTGTACTAAGAGCTTAGACTGGGAATTGAACCGAACTTGACCTATAGCTACTACATATAGATTACACTTAGGCCGACTAATTAAAATAGAATAAATTAGAATCAACTAGTGTAGCATATATCTAGTACAATCACAACCAAAACACAACATAATAACAACAACAAAACTATTGCATAAAATGTCATTTCGTAACTATAAAAGTGCACCGCTTTCTACGAAACGTCAAACTAAAATTCACACTTGTGTCATTGTGATTTGGTAAGTTTGCTCGTGGCGAAGGTGAGTTATTGCTTATTGACAATTAGAGTTCTCGAGATGAGTAAGGAATTGCAAATTACCGAAAAGCTCCGCGAGTTGATTTCTCTGTTGTAATTCATTGGCCAACTGTTCTGATGATCCTCCACTTTGGTTATTATTCTTGTTTCCGGACTTCCGACTATTTCCCCGATCCATTTCCTTCTCCTAATTATGTGCCAATTAAAATCTTGTTATCTTCTCGATCTTTTCCAGTCAATCCTTTAACTTACACTCTCATACATACAATACTACACACCAAAATGGAGTCACTGACTCTACTCACTTTCTGTCTAGCTGAATGCTATTCTTTTCTCTGTTCTCCCTTCTTTATGTTCTTTCCCTATGCTCTACTAGAACATAGAACAAGCCTTATAGTCCGTTGACAATAGACTTATAATATGTGATATAACAACTACACACTCACTACTCTCGACTCGCTAGCGAGCTTCTCTAAACTAAGTAAGCTTAACTCCATATCCATACACACACACAAACCAAACCAAACCACCACACACACATAGATACATACATTAGCATTACATAGAATACGAATACTTACGAAACGACTAAACTAAACCTAAACACTAACACTAAACTAAACTGGTACACTTATATACATATCTGTATGTATGTATGTATATATGTATGTATGTATGTACATACATAATAATATAGACACTTCACTTAAGTTCAGTCAGGCAGTAGTAGTCGGACGGATCTTTCTTGTATTGCCTTCGAGTTCGTATTTCGTTTCGTATAAACATTTTGGCGTCCGTAGTCCGTCCGTCCGTGTATGTGTGTTTCGTATCTCATCGCATCGCTCTCCTTCCTTCTGTATTCTCTAACTGACTGTCTGTCTCTAATGTATGTGTATGTATCGCATCCTTTTCGGTCTATCCAAGCAATCCATAGACATACATAGAGTAGCTTTAAAGCTAAAGCTTTACTTAGCTTAGCCAAGGTACAAAACGCTTGACGCAGCTACATATCTCTCGTAGTTCGTCTCTAAAAGTAAGTTTCGTTTCGTTTGCATGGTTCTGTATTCTGTGTTGTGTAGTATATGTGAATGTGAAACATGCATAATGTGTATCATTATGCTATTACATAAACAACACTAACAGAACGAAAGACTATTATATTATAGGTATGTAATGTATGTATGTATGTATCCAGATCCAATCCAGCAACCAGACACCATAGCATAGCAAACCCAAACCAAACATTTTTATGTTAGCAAAAGGTACAGTAAGGAGCATTATAATGCTTGGAGCAACCAGAAGCTACTGCATCATCCTTTTTAGTAGGTAAAGGAAAGGTAACTTTTTTCGTGCAGAGTAGAGGCTTCTAGGCGTGCATATTCATAGGAACTACAAGAAATCCTTACTTTTACATAATACGGAGTAGATGTAGTCTTATCGTTAAGTTATATGGAATGGATGATGATGATGCATCAGAGAGCATTTATTCTGGTTGTTTGTGATGTTAATATAAGTACAGAGTTGTACCTTCTTATTCCAAACTCCCCTAAACTAAATGCTACAAGTCCAAGTCCCATCCCAGTTTCTCTAATTGTATGATTTTGTTTCGGAGCGTCATATACATAAGCATTCCCACTAATGTATAAATGTACGCATGTAATAGTATATTAAGATGCGTTATGGTTGCTATAATAAATTACGATAAGTATGCTGCAGTTCTTATTACTGCGTATGCCATGCCGGCTGTACTCTTGTTCTTATGAATAACACACTCACTCATTCAAATTCCAAGAATGCATTATATACTTAGTAATAGTAAAGTAAAATCTGCAAAGTATAGTACACTCTGTGCTGCACAGATCTTGTATGCGAGTTGTGTACTATTAGACATATCACAGTATGGAGGTTTCGCTAATAATGTTGAGATGAGCATATAATATATATAGTGTTAGGTTGCAGGTTTATAGTAGAGGGTAGTTACGACGTTAACGTGTGCTTTATTAGACTTTATCGAAACAAAACATTCATTAATAATTAATTAAACCGTGTGAATATCTCCTTTATTATGCTGGGAAAAATTCATGAATGAGGTTTCGGTTAGAGGCGTCGTCGTTGTCGATTGATTAGATTCGGGTTCAGTAGTTTTACTGCGGTCAAATGTCAAGTTGAGTGTGGGCTCCTCTCTTTCCGCTTTTGGCATAGTTTCTAAAGCTATCTCTTCCCTAGGGCGACCTTTAATTCAAATTAATAACATTAGAGCCCATTTATACACATAATGCTTATAAACCAGCGAAGACAGCTGAAGAATAAGCAAGATATCCCTTAACAGCAATGCTAATTGTATGCAGCCATACATTGAGCATGCAATAGGCATTAAAGGAAACTGTCGAAACTATTACTTTCACGCTGTGGCGTTTCATTCACAATAGGAATTGCCAGACCGGGCAGCGTTTTGCCGATAGGATTATACAGCGCACGATCCCTGCTCTCTCGGCTCAATGGCTTTCCTGAGTCATACACGAGAGCAGTTAGTCAGTAAGTAAGTTCTAAATCATAAGCTTTGCAGCGAAATAGTGAAAGTGGGCAATAACTAATATTTCGTTAACATAGAAAAGAATACTCACTGTTCGGCCTTCTTAGGTTCTGTGGTGGAGAAGGAGACGTTCTGATTTGATCTAGTAACTTCCCTATTAAATGCAATTTTCTCTCTCGAGCCTTTTGACGTCCTTTCGTTAACCTAGTGACATAAAGAACACTTTTAGTAGTGAAAATGTTACCCCTGTGCAATTCGTAATGCTAAACATTATTATTTACTGAGTTGTCGCTCCATAGTTATGCTATGAATACAAGTGAGACATATTATACACAGGTAAAGAGTAAGCATACCTTTGTTTAGCTGCCATACATCGAATATGATCATCAAACATGAACTTTGCACTTAAAAGATGCGACTTAGATTGGAATCGACGTTGATTTGTAGGACTGGACTTTACGGTAATGTGCAAACAACGACTGTCGGACTGGTCCCCCAAAACTTCTATATCCTAGATAGAAGAAACATTTAACTTAAATAAAATAATACAAATGCTAGGCGATCAAAAAGGATAATATTATAACCTTATTGTACTTTAAATTAAAAGTGCACACTGTAATTTGCATATCTCGCCGAACGAAACGAAGTTACAATTACAATACATAGTAACATGAAAACAAAGCATATAATTTGTACGGTCATACTACACATTAATATGCAATGTCCTATATACTATACGGACTTCCAACAGTATGTACATGCTAAATGTGTATGTGCAGGTGTTGTAGGGAATAATGGTAATCAGGCATTAACGTTCATTCCTATATGCAATAGGCGAAATTTACCCCGATTGTGGGTTTTCGCCATAAATAAGTTGTGAACTTAAAACTCTCCAGTGTTAATCTTACTAGCCTAATTAAGCTACTTACTGTGATTACAAAAACTGCTGTCTTAAAAATGTGTAATGGTAAATAGTAAATGAAAATGCAGGCATTGATATTTGAGAACTTAAAAACTGTCCGTACATATTAACTCATTTATCGTTAATGTCTGATTTCCATTAATACCTGCAACATGATGCACATAAAGACTTCATACCACGTGCACATGTGTGTACGATTAGATAGGAACATTTATGTGTCATCTGTTACGCCTAAAATTGCTTACAACGATGATATACTATCCATAGTGCTAGTGCAGTGGAATCTCAAACTAGGTTTATATCACAATAAATATCGCACGAAGTTAATTAGCTATAGTTAGTATACTGCATTGCAATAGTTGAGCTACATACAAATTAGATAGGTAATATTTGTGATATAATGCTTTGTATACTATGTGTATTATTATTCGTTTGACTGGACACTGCACACTGCACTGGACGCTACATTTGTATTAATGTGGTATGGATATGCACATACTTATAACTATGAACGTTGGATTAAGGATATTTCATAGCATTCTATTTGATTGCTAATTTTTTGATTTCTACAGACAATACCCGAGAATAACTAATAAGGAGGGTTGTTAAATGGTCCCTGAACTTTAAAACTTCTCGAGCTAGACTCAACAGTTGCCCTATCTATAAGCAAGATTGTATCCTAAAATCATAGAAATCTAAATCAGACAAGCCAAAAGGATCAGTTACTTACTTGCAAAAATCCTACGAATTTAGCAACACCCCATCCCATGCGTTTAGTACTTGGTTCAACCAGGATAAGCTGAAATATGTCAATGACGAGAAATCTTCTCATCTTCGTATTATCACGACTGATTACGGTGCACGCCAATAAGTCGCTGTTATCTATGTTTTCACAAGTTTACATACATTATAATCATCCCGGACAATTGAATATACTAAAAATCTTTAATTTGATAATTTACGTATTAATGATTTACTGAGATCAAGATTATCTTCAAGCTGAACGCAAGACTGAGTCTTCGTTAGCGGTAGATGCTTTTCTGTTTCTTTACGTAATTTCAACGATAAACTTCTTAACAGAAAATACAAACGTATACTTCGACGGCTACGTTCCACCTTTTCAAAATTTAGCTACAATTAGATTATACTTTTCACAGCATTATAAGAAAAACGCCACATTACACCAAAACAAACATGCGAAAGATAAAATACTAAAAAATCAATTTACCTCTCCACATGGTAGCCGTTTGTCAAATGAGATTCCAGTCAATGGGCTTCCTGCAGGTGGAAGCAATAAATTGGAGTCCATGAGCAGATGTTCCACGCTTAGAGGCTTCCCGGAATTCATTTCCAAGTACTCATCTTCGAATATTTCTAAAAACATCTCATCGCCCCTGTAGTAATTCTGCAGCAAAAGGATGTTTTCCTCACGTGCTCCTTCAATACTTGCTAAATGATAATCTTCCAATTTACTGTTGCCATTTTCAAGAACCATACTTTCCATCATTAAAAGACATAGTTGCAGTGTGACAACTCGAACTTTGCTCTCTGAAATAATATTAAAAACGAAACATATTGCATGTTAAACAACAAATTGGTGGTAGAAAGCGTAAGCATGAATAAACTATAAAATTGTCATGTTTGTACCATATTTGACTGCTCTGGAAATTATGGCGATTAGCTTGTCAACGAGTGGCTTATTATATTTCTCAGGAGTACAAAAGAAGTGTAGACATTCGGAATTCATTCCTATAAAAAGTTTCCATTCCATGAATTTAACAAACCAAAAATAGAATTTTTGTGCTTTATTTCAACATCCACCATACATAACGATAACATACTAGACCTTAATTACAGAACAACGTGCTTACCGGCATTTGAATTGAGGGCTTGAAGAAGGCAAAGAGAAAATAAGGCTGCATAATCATTCTCTACACAGTCAAGGGACGTAAATATGGCGTCTAGATATGGCTGTTGATTATCTTCAGGTTCACTATCTTCAGAAGGGTTTTGCTGGCTTAAAATAATCCTTCCCAAAACTTTTACTAATGGGGAATGACGCATTATTAAGAATACTTGAGAGAGCAAAAATACACTCAGTACAACGCTCACTCGAGGAACAGGCACCTTCAGCTTTAAAAAACATTACATACCAAGTTAAATATACGGATGCATATAAAATATCGTATAAATTGACTTTAAAACGAAAATGAACTCACCTTATTTGAATTTTTAGTGAGAGAATTAACGTATAAGGGTACGAGAAGTCTGTTAAGAAGGTGATCTGTCAATACTTGGTTTAAGTCATCGATTTCTAACAAAAATATATCGTTCAGGTAATGTAAGTGATCTAAATGTTCAGCCACTAAATCACTTAATTTAGCACGGCAGTCGCTTCTGAAAATTAATTACGGAGTTTAACAACATTACATTTTGACATCTTTTCTTTGAATAAATTGGATTTGGCTAAACAAAATATTTATATTATTTAATTACTCATTAAAGTCTCTAACACATCCGTCAATTTCGAGGACGTGGTTCCCAATGAACCATACTAGATTAGAAAAATACGGAGCAGCTGTTTTATCTCGAATGAATTTAAGCATTGATTTGTCATCCACTTTGTATACATTCAAGGTGAGAGTTCGAACAGCTATACGAACCATATTTTCTGAATTGTTGAAAAATTTTATCGCTTCAGTATATAAGGGAAAATCATTCGTATGCTATTACAGACAAAATAGAAAACAGGCACATTAATTAATGCGTACTACAGACACAATTAGGTTATTGCACAATTATAGCTAACACAACAAATTGAATTACCTCATTGTAGAAAAAATGGATGGTATGTGAATTTAGTTTGAGCGACAAAGTTTTAAGGAAGGAAATATAATATGCCATTACTTCTTCGTCCGAAAAATCAAACTTGTGAACGATTATTGAATTAACGTGGTTATTGGACAATAAATAATCTGTGCATAAAAATATACAATTAAGTACTTCGTTATTCGCAAGCTTATATAATTATCAGTTAAAAGTATTTATACTCACACAATGACGTTTCGTTGCGAATATTTTCAAATAATATGTTCAGTGTTTGCAGAAGTTGGACACATACATAGCTGCCACATTTCTGTCTCATAATCTTAAGGAAAAATGACAGCATATTCTTCTCCAAAAAGAAACTAGAAAGTAAAGAACCATTTCACTATTATTCACGATAGTAGTTGTACAATGTATAATGCACTGGTTCAATGCACAAATTATCAAATTACTCGCTATGTTATTAGTAAATATTACTAAACTTACTCAAATACTGTAGAATCATTTTGGTCTCCCCATATGAGTATTTCTGCAATTGACCTTAAGGTTTCCACGAGTAGACTGCGATTGTTGTCGCTGACTGTTTGATTCTTGTAGAGAACATTATATAAATATCTGCAATTTATAATTACACACAATTTTAGCATGTGAAATTATGTAGCTAATCATGGTGGATGTGGATACTTACAATTATTTACTCAACTTACAAACTAGCTTCCTTACAAAATAAATCTTGGTAAACTAAAACTCAACAGTACCTACCAAATTGCCTAACGCCTACCTAAAATAAAGTATACAAATAAACCTCATCCATACATCCAAACATTAACTATGCATATTAAATATGTATTCTACATAAATAATTTTATCCAGTTAGTAAAAATGAAAAATATGTAATCTAAATCAAACAAAAGGGCGAAAACTTAATTCATTAAAAAATTGAGCGTTTTACAAATTTTGTTCTTTGTATTATTACGTTCGTATTTTCTAATCCAAAACGCAATACATACATATGACATAATTACAGTTACAGTCGTATGTTTGTTTACTGTGGATTAGTTGGTTCGTTAGCATAATTAATGCCTAATGTCTAAAGATTACAAAACTTTCAGCATCTGTAAACAAGTGGAATATCGTCATAATATTATACTATTACTATTGTATGTAGAAGAAGGTTAAGGCTAACGAGATTGAATTTAGATTGAGATACTAAACAAACATTGCAAAATGTTTTTGTACTTACTTCAACTGATCCAAAGAATGGGGATTTTTCGGTTTCCACAGCCCTCCCCCAAACCAACTTTTGCTCCTGAACATTTCCAATAAAGAGCTGAACTGAATTTTATTATTTTGTTTCTCCGTTTTTGATAATTTTTCTTTGATTCTGATTCTCGTTCAGCCAGTTCATCTCGACTCGAGCCAGTCAGCCTTAAAATAAGCCTAAAGAGAAGTCCGCAGATAGAAATTATTAAGAAGTGGTAATTTGTGTGTAGCGCGCATCCTTGTACGTCATACGATGCGCATGTTTAAGTCATTTAACGCTCTCTACTATAAACACATTTTTGTGTCTGTGTGTTATGCTATGTGTGTAGTGTTTATACTATACCGTTCTTATCACCTTTTGTTATGTTGTGTTTGTATTTTGTATGCATGCATATATGTCGTAGTACCAGGCCATGTGCCTAGGCATAGGGCTCCACTTACATTTTCTTTTAATTTTCGCAATAAGTCTTACCGACTTACCTTACCATTACATTTACATGTTATATTTAATTTGAATAGATTTGAAAGAATATAGTAGTGCGATCTTTTAATTGATGTAGGCAATGTTGGGCTTTTTAGCTACCAAGATCTAAATCACATTCAGCAGGGGGTTTCCCCTTATATATAAATAGTTTTAGTATTTTAGTATATTATTAGCCTAACCATTCCTAGAAGAATAATGAAATTTTATTCATTAACTGTTCTTACATTTGAATGCATTTTAAAATGCATTAAAATGCATTAAAATGCATTTTAAGGATTGCCACGTGACACAGTAATATATGCAACAATGGTTTAGTTACCTATTTTTACTTAAATTATCATAAACTAGAAGACTTCCATAAAATCGCACCTTACTATAGGATATCAGCGTAAAAATCTTTACAATATAAGTTAAAATTACATATGGGTCCAATTGGTGGCTTGATTAGTTTTTCTGGAAAAAATCGAAGCAAACACTGTGGTGTCCCTGGGACCGTACGACCCTTCGTGCTTACGACACATACATGTTATGTGTCTATTATCAGCTAAGCTAAAGCTAACGCTACATTACATTACTTCTGCATTGTTTGTTTTTGTTTTTATTTGTTTTTTACTCTTTAGTTAATTTCAATTTGTTTTTATTATTGAAAACTAGTTTATATCTAACTGTTTCATTTTTAAGATCATTATTTAATTTTTAGAACTACGATTATTGCATTTATTTATTCCTTTATGTCTTAATGTTCAGATTTTGACGTTTTAATAGTTTTTAAGACAATTGTTGCACTCGCCCTCAGTTTATTTATAGTACAATACAATTTGCAGCTTAATTGTATAGTTAACTGGTTATTATAGCAGTTACGGATTACTTGAATTGAATGCAGAATTACAATTACAAAATAATTAGAAATCTCACACAATCAATTTGTTTTTTATATACCTTATGCAACTAATATAACAATAACAATACCTTTACTTAAAGGCATTTATTACTTACTTTTAATTATTTTATGTACTTAAACTACGTAGTACAAATAGAGAAGTAAACTGTAACGATATAGGTAATAGGTAGTTTACTCATTATCAGTTTTTGTTTGTAGAACTTTACTTGTTGCTTTTCAAAGTTACCATTTACCAATATATGTTCTTATGCGGTTTATCTATATACCGTCCCTTGGTGTTCTATTTTGTTAAGATAATTTGTTGAAACCAAAGTGTAAAGTCTGAAATTTCAAGTTGTTTAGTTGGAGAGTTTATAACACCGCAATAATGCAATGGTGGTAGTATAAGTGAAGACGATATCTACACGAAGACAAAGTAAGTTCAAGTTAGCTAGTTTTTTTTGCATTTACTGAAGTATTTTTGTTTTGGTTAAGATTATAAGTTTAGCTTGTGTAAGTAAGCGTACTAGTATGAGTAATATGCTTGTAAATACGGAATATGCGTTGCGTTTTCCGAAATTCCTGATTAATATTTAAAGTTTAATATTTCCATTTGTTTTTCCACATAATTCGCACTTGGAACTTATTTAGTTATTTAGCAGTTACTTAGCAGCTTGTAATACAAATGTTAATAATATCATGTTTCCAAATTGTTATATAGAGTCAAGAGTCGGAAGAATAAGTCAAGTGTCTTGCTTTGATAATCGTTATTGACAATGAATCCTGACGAGGGTATACAAAACGGCTTATTGAATGGGAAAAGCGTTGTGGGCTTAACACTCTTACAGCAACCTGTAGATGAAGAACTTTTATATCAAAATCAGGTAAACGAACGAAGTTATTATAATATTGATTTATGATTTTTATGTACTTGGTATGTGTGTACTACATGCTTATCACTTGTGTGTATGTCTTATCCCATTCCACCACGTACTTACTTTATACACATCACATCAGGTACTGAATCTGCAACCAATGTGCATTGTCCATATATGTCTCTGCTTATTATTCCAT
>JAQFYC010004020.1:0-18598 GCA_034694165.1 Tomocerus mixtus | reverse complement strand
TTACTACAATATACAACATTCCCATCAATAGAGAAGATTACGATTTCGAGAGTTAATAAGTACCTTATACTGTACTGCACGGTACTAACTGTACTAACTTGTTACACACACTTTTATGACAATATAAAATATTCAAAAGTTATTGTATTATTGGAACATAAAATGCAGTCGTCATTATGTGCATATTATTTACAATTTATAATTAATATTCATATCCCTTTCATATTCGTGCACAAAATGTATTTAGAGTGTGGAGAGTAGATATGTACCTATATAGGTAGATACAATTGCAATCATTGTTTATATGGATAGGTGCATAAGTACATATAGTAGATCTATTACCATACACATGTAGGTATAGTAGGTACGTATTTACAACTTGAATTTTTTGCAATAGCGGAGTGGAATAGGCATCCGTTGCCAATTGTCTCGTTAATTTCCCATTGTCTCGAGTCAAAGCAAGGACGGGAGTTTTCCCTCCGCTCTGTATAGTAGTCATCAATATTTTTTCAAGTTTTATTAGTTAAAAACTCAAAATGAAATTGTGGATCAATGAGTTCCTTGCTCTATATTTTAAAGAGAAACAAATAGACCAACTAACGAAGGAACTAAGCCGAGCCAATCCAATACAGTAATGCAATGTAAAGTACCGACTAGCGACCGACACTAATATATAATTAGTTTGCTATTCTAAACAAAGAATATGATAATATAAACAAATAGTTACACACACTTTTTGATATAATATATACAAATGCAAAAGTATGTCGACTGTGTATATAGTTATGATGATTATTAGAGAAATGAAAAGAAGCAGAATAAAGTTCTGACTCAAAGGAGAAAGCTGTAAATAGTTAAAAGAAAGTTTGTCTGTCCTATCCTGTCTCTGCCTGCACTACTATATTAAGTTTTCTAGTCCTCAGCTCATCCATTTAAAGTTGTGTCTTATTAGTAGCTTTGGATTGAAGCGACTTGTTTATTACGCCTTCCTCTTCTAAGTATTTCCACATGCAGAAGAGTACCTATAATACACTACAAAACTTTCCTGTCTCTATAATTTACTTTTATTTTAAGATGATTGAATGGTACAGATAGATGATTATTTACAATAACCTGATGTGATGTGATGTCTGCTACATATTAAACCCATAAATTCTTCAAGCATACTACCTATCTGTATAAGCAAATATTGTCTATAATAATAATAATCCACTTAAAGCTCCCTAGTTATTTATGTATGCTTACTGTACATAAATAGCAGACTATCTCTGGTATAGCAATAGTAATAGTAAATCATTATATTTGCATTTGTTTAGCCATTTTTGCTGACTACCTATATTTATCCCTACAGAGTCTACAGAGTTCTAGCATATGGCCCAATCCAGAATTCATATTTTTATTCTTTTAAGTGTTGACTATTTTCTTTTACGACAATTTTCTTTGAATAAGGATATGCCGAGCTGTCAGATTAAACACACTCTCCTATACCCTTCCCTTTAGCTAAGTTTAGGGTACCGCTTATATCGAATTAAAAACGCCTTTTTAAAAGTAGGTAATAAAATATTGCTTACTTAAGCAGGTAGGTACTTGATTACAAGTATTAGTGCATTTAAGCAATTTAAATGGGAAAAACTGTGGGTATTTCTGTACCTGTCTGCATCTACAGGTAATCGTAATCCATTTAGTAAAATGAAAGGACGATTTGATGGTGATGGAATTACACGATGGTTTGGTTCATTCTTGAATGCATTTTGAGTGTAGTTTATAACTAAGGTAGTCTAATAAAATACGTGGTATTATTGGATAGATAGACAGATAGACATAAGTAAGTAGACAAGACATCATGAGACATGCATTTGTCCCATTGAGTCTCTCGTTTAGTAGATATATTCATGCATGTTCGTAAATCCTTATAGCTGGATCTATTGACGTGATTTAATTGAGAATAGGAGTAATAATCATTAACCCCCATTAAGTAGGATAGGATAATGAAGGGTTTGATTAAAGTACAAATACCTTGTGCTCTCTCATATCAGATGGCTGCGGTTACTCTAGCGTGAACCTATCGTCTCTCCTTTACTGTACATGGGATACACAACATTACAGAATAGACCAGAATCCTGCTAAAGCTAATGCTAACAATGAGACACTAAACAGAAACAGTACTATTAGACATTTTTGTGTATTGCTCACCTGTAATGTGGTAACACCACATTATAACATACATATAAACTTGCACACGTCTTCTTAAAGAATTTCTTCGTATGTATAACATAGCAAGTGCATCTAAAGTAATACTACATACACTACATAATATATAAAATGCAACACTCCAAGTACAACCAACAACTAGTAAATCTCATCTCACTTATTTAATGGTAAATTAAAGTACACATGTTACATTCTGTACATAAGGTAAATAGATTTGTTGTAGAGCTAAAGTTAAAGCTTAAAGCAAGTTACATTATAGTAATACATAGACTATACAAAATCATACACACCTTAATTTTACCTGAGAATACTATTCTTATTACATTAGCATTACCTAACCCAAAAGAAATTCTGGTAAAGCAAGATTATTGTAGTAACACACATACGTTTTGTATTTTCCTCTCCCTCCTATAGTAATACTGATTACTGCCGTAGCTGTAGCATGCCATGCCAGGTTGGTTTGCTGGTTTCCTTCCTCTGACAAAAAGAAGGCTGATTTAAAGTGGATGGAGTTAGTTATGTAGTGTTATAGTGACTGAAGTGGAAGAACCTACAAGGAGATGTACACATAAGGTGGCAAAGTTAATGTGTAAGTAAAAGATCGGAGAAATCAACTCAGTATATCACAGAAAAAAGTTTGAGCAGAAGTTTGAATACGTAGTGTAATAAAGAAGAAGATGCTATTATCTAATCGTATAGATAGAATAGGAGCAGTAGTGGTCTGGTAGTATTAGTAAAGTTAACGAGTAAGAAACGTCAAATAATGCCGTGTAATGTAATGCAATAGGTATAATAATGTTAATGGAGATGGTAATGGTAATAGCCCAGTCCAGTTTAGCTCATCCAAGCCAGGCCAGGCTTGGATTTCAGTTCTTTAAAACTCCTTTACTTTTCTCGTCTCAACTTTTCAAAGTCCCAAACCCTATTGCCATTACATTACTTAGTATTTATTATACAGATATACCAAGGAAAGCCAAGTTTAACTCTGTGTTCTGCAGTATGTGAAGTAAAGTAAAGTAAAGGAACTGGAATGAATGCAGTAGTAAATAGTATTAGTAGTAAGTAAAGTAAAGTATAGTAGTAGTGCAAAGTCAGGTTGCATTGCATTATTGCGTTGCACATAGTAGTCTGGTTAGTTATTACGTTAGTAGGTATATTAAAGACCGACAGACGGACATAAAAACCGTTAAAGAAAACAGTGAAGCTTCCGACGGAAAGGCAAAAGTCGGGTTATAAGTCACCTCGGCTCATTTAGTTTCATTAAATTTCATTATAAGTACATGTATTAGTTGTTTTTGCTTCATATACATACAGTAGATATAAGTACACACAAAAATATAAGGCACGTAGTATGGTAAGTATGTATATGCAGTTTCTTTCTTAGATCCCTGTCTTGTTTGTTATAATACTTAATATAAATATAGTTAACATTAACATTGCATTTACTATGTAGTTGAATTACTTAGGCTACTGATACTGATATAGTAAGGTTGAATTTCATTGCATAGCTTGAGTGAGGAGATCCTGATGTGATTTGATTTGATTTCTTTTCTTGACTTAACTTAATATTAGTGTTAGCGTTAGGTAATTCTTATGCTGATTCCTCGATTCTATCTATCTCCTCAATCCTGTTGTCCTGTTCTCTTGTGTTCTGTCAATGTATTGTATTTATGCCTGGGCAAGTATGTCTTTATAGTAATATGTACCTTGTGGTAATGTAATGTAATGTAGATTGTTGTTTTAGTTGACGTTATTTACAATACTATCAAACTATCAAGATGCATAACATTATCCGTAGACTTTATTTACACGATTAGCATTGAACTATCAATTCCAAGCTACTAAAGACAATATCTAAGTACATAGTAATTGTAACTCCTCCGTAAGTAATGTAAGTACTGCTAGAAATCCTATAGGTATGGTATTTTAGCTTCAACCGCACAAAAAGGTGTTGGTTTAGTTTCTTTTATTTTCAATTCTGTTTAGAAAAGGAACAGAACCGAACAGGAGCTTTTGATGCATAATTTACGCTAAGTAGCAAGAAGTAACTACAGGTGGACCAGACCAGACCAGACTATCTGTAGGTATGCTATTGCTATGTACCAAGTGCCAATATAAATTAAAGAAACTTTGCTGAAGCATTAGCCACAATTATAAGCAAGCGAGAAAGAGAGAGAAGAGCAGCAGGGATCGTAAGTAAGAAGATATGTAGTCTGTATTGACTGAGATACTTATAATAATAGAAAAAAGGAGCGAGAAGAGGATTAAAGCAAGTTAACTAATGCTTACAAGTTTTGTTTGTAAAGTGGATGGGAGCCGTGGTTGGTGTGGTGTGGTGCTGATAGAAAAATACATAATACATTCATTTGCTTACATTACTACTATGTAACGTCAATTGATTTGCTCGTCGATAGAATTTCTTCCTGCTGACTCGAATTGTTGTTGGTGAGTTGCGTATTCTATTTTATTGGCAGTCAGTTCTTAGCTTGGCATGGCATGGCACTAACTAAGATTCTATTACTAAATATACTATGTAAGTATAACCCTACCACTACCACATCACATCACATCAGGTGAGCAGTACCTACTACTATGTAGTTACTTAAGTAAACTTATTGAAAAAATGAATCGGAGAACCATCATTATATTATTTGTAGGCATATATGTACATGTATGTATTTATTCGTGTTATGTATGAGGTAGCTTCAGCTAATGTGTCGTAAATAAGTTAGGAATGAAATCCAAGAAGAGTAGAGAGTCACGACACTGACGCTAATGAAGGTTTCCGGTAGACACTCTTGACTTATTTTATATGTAAGCATGTGTGTTCCATTCTCCGGACTTTATTTCATTAGGAATTATTTGAAACAGTAGCTGAAAGTGATCTTAATGGCTTTTCAGCATGCATACTTACGCTGTGTGTACTTTGTACTCCTGCCAGTTGGACTTGGACTCATGTCATGTCTCATCTTATTCTATTTACTTCTTTTTACCAAAGCTGAAGTAACAGAAGCTCTTTTGCTCTGCGTTTTCGTTGCGTTTGCTTTGCGGATGGAGTTTGAGTTGAGAAAACAAGTTGTTTGTCTGCCTTGTTTCGTATCCTATGTAGACTTATGTATTTGTGCTGAGGATTTTGTAAGTTACGTTGGACATGCTACATGCAATGTAGTTTTACTCACTACATTATGTACATACTCTTCCTTTACATACATACATTGCATTACAGTCTTCAGTGAGGTTGAATTTGAATCTAATTTATAAATAAATCTAAAATGTACATGCATGTTCGTAGTTCGTATTTGAGGAACGCAGATTTACAGCAGATTCTCATTCTAGCAAATAAATAATTCTACTTACAACTTACACATATACTTCTCGAGTAAGTAATCTTTTAATCAACTCAAACGAACGTATACGTAACATAGTAGTAAGTGTAAGTGAGGATAAAATAAATGTTAGTACTGTATATACTTTTAAGTAATCAAGTAGGTAGGTAGCTTAAACTACGTGCGCTCAATTTTACTTTTATCCATGCCAAGGTTAGTATGAACTTTTAACTGTACCCAAGTAAAATCAACTAACTAACTTCTAGATTAGATTTGTTAACTTTAAATCTAAACTTGTACTATTTAACGCACAGTTAATATCTCTAAGAGCTCGAAGATAGCTAGTACTATTTTACATCTTGTTATTTAAGTATCCGCTTGTAGTTTATACACGTACCTATTTAATCTTAACTCTTTTAACTGGTTTCCGCGTCTGTCCTGCTGTTCAATTATATTTTAACTAGGTATACAACTCTATTCTGACTAAAAGCTGTTTTTGCTAGTTCTATACTTCAGTTCAATGTAATGCACTTGTACACATATTCACGTATTGTTACTTAGGATAGATAAAGTCCAGTCCAGTCCACATGGGGTTAGTTCTGACAATGAGCTATACAAATTTAGACATAATACTAACTATCTACTTAAGAGACTAAATGATTTTCTCTTTCTTTAACGGAATGCAATCCAAATCTTGAGTTCTATGCAATCAAACACGATCAGAACACTTTAAAACATTTTAAGGAATGTCATTTATAACAATTTGTAAATACAAACAGGCGAAATCTTACTTCAGTATCTTAAATCCTACTGACACATTATGTGAGGTGACATGAGACAGCCATTTACACACAGTTGATAGCAGCTAATTAAGTTTATCTACTAAAGAGCTATTTTTTGGTATACTAAAACAAAGTTTCTTGCCTTGTCTCTAATAAATGCTATTTATACATATTTTAAATATACATAAACCAATATCTGCATTTGAACTTACGATAAAAAAATTAATTTTAGATCCCTTGATACATGTGCTATAAAAAAATTTTGGTATTCTTACGGACGATCTAACTAAGCATTAAAATAAGCAATACAAACTGCAATGTAACCTTCTTCTCTTTTTATATTATGTATTTATACTCTACTCTACATAAAACACGAACACACAAGGAGTTTAATAGTGTATGCATCTAATTTTTGGCGTGGCAGCAATAAGGCTTCTAACCAGTCGTCACCAAACCATGTGTGTACCTACATTAGCCATTATATGTAAGTTAATTACCTAAGCAAATGTTCTTTTGCGAATTTTTGTTGTGTTGGGGTCTGTTCTACACAAGAGACAGGGCAGGCCAGGCAGATCGTCACTCTTCAGTCTACCGCAGCGCTTGACCAGCGAAGAATAACAGGACAAACTGGCAGAAGTTGTTGAAAGCTAGCTGACGGCTTAAGTCGACTGATCGTCGCTAAGCGAGCCACACACATAGGCAAAAGCAATGCAAAGCAACCAACTTAACTTGACCTCAGTGTCCACTTTAGCTCGACATCCACAGTCGCTCTTGAAATCGAACATTAAGCAGAACGCGTATCAAAATCCTTATACCATACCTAGACTCATTATCCTTATTGTACTTTAAATACCATTTACCTACTTATAAAAATAATATTCGCATTTTATAACCTATAGCATTACCTACTACTGATGTAACAGTACGTGTACAATACGGATATAAATTATAAATATGATTTACCATTCAATTTATAACTCCAGAATATGTTTTGGCATCATAAACCAAGTGCATTGCTAAAAGACAGAAAATTCGCTTTCAAAGTCAAAGTTTAACTTTCTTGTGTTATCAGCACTACAATATTGCTTAAGGATATACATATTATGACTTAATTCCAAAAATCTTGCTCCCTATCTAAATAGCGTAGCTACTTTACTTTAGTTACTTACTTAGCTTTATCACAACCACGTACATATCCACTTTACCCATGTTTGTAATGGGAAGTGATGTATATTACGAAGTATGTGTTAATTTGAATTACATGGGTTTAATTTTGGATTCATTTGAGTAGGAATTCATCTAGAGAGTGTAACGTCCAGAAAGAATAGGTACTTGACTTGTATTCCCGTACGGCTAACTACTATGTTAATTTAAGTACCAATATACATACACACTTTAGTTACATAGCTAGCTACTTAAGTGTTGCATAGTTGTGCTTGGAAAGTAAAGTTAACTTAACAAACATTAAGTAAGCTACATACTCCCTGCTCACGTATTATTATTATGTATTGAGTTTTTCTGTTTAGCTCTTTAATTGACTTGCACTTGGCCCATAAAGATAAAACAAATTCAAAAAGAATGTTAGACTGAGTGACTACCTTCCTCAAGTTACCTACTTGCATTTTTCTGTACAAATGGAAGTGCAACATGTTATATACTTAACATAATAGTATATATACTACTACATATGTATAGAAGAGTACAAATACCAAATAAATACTGATATAATAGAGATATCACATCACATCAGCCGAGAATTGAGTGATCGAGTGAGTGAGTAAGTTACAAATGCTTACAAACTACAAAATAATATATTTTGCGTAGATAGATAGGGAGTCTAGCGCTAATAAAACTCACCATAAGGCCAGAGAGGCGTGACGGAGTACACAACAATATATTTCCATGCTATACGCATACTATACAAGAGAACACGCTATTATTTAAGTAACAATAAGTAAATAAATACTAGAGCTGTACTCCTGAGTGAGTTACATCGATTTGTCTTATACTAAATATATACTATACACAGTAGTACAAATAAACACTATTGTAAATGTGTAAGCTTTAGAACTCCAAAATTGCACTTACACGTTTACAATACATTTAGCAATCGTGAAGAAGGTGCTTTGCATAATAATAAGTATACTTGTGTATGTAGTATGTAGTACATGTAGGATAGTATAGAAGTAGTGGAATGGTAATGGAATAAAAACGGAAAATACAACAGGTGGAATTCGATGCAATTTTTAAATTAGAATTGGAGTTTAGTTAGTCGCTCCAGTGCTTCCAATCTTTTCGCTTCGTCTGCCAACAACATAACACGACACAAGCCGCGTGGCTCTCCTTTTCTGCCGCATTTACTTTATCTTAAATTTTTATTCCATTACATTATTGTTAGTCCATTACATCCGTCCATCGTGCTAGGTATGCTATAAGTATGGCTGGTTTTGCTTTGCTTTTGCTCTGGCCCGGCCTGGCCGTAGGCCAGGCCAGGACGAAAGACAAGCGTGTAACTTTTATGGACATGTATTATTATGTATTTACTATATTAAGTATAGCATTTTATTTTAGGAAGGTAAGTAAGTAACTAGCTAACTGATTGCGAGATGAGATGACGGTGAGAAACTTTTCCGCGTTGTCTTTATTCTCGACAGTCTCTACTTTTGGCTATTTATTTGTACTATGTATCTTCTGAAGCTAACTGGTAATATATTTTGAAGAAATGCTTATTGGATCTCGAAAGGCTTGCACTTGTACTAATGATAATTCAAGTTAGGCGAGTTTGAGGTTTATAAGCATGATCTACAATCCTGGTCACTCAGATCTACATACTTAAATAGAAAATTATAACAATCTAACCGTTTTATTTCCATCAGTCGAGTTCTTGGTCATAGGATAGAATAAGTATGCAGGATTCGTAAAACGAGTCAATTAATTAGCAATTTCACAGATGAGATACTACGAGATGGCTATTCAGGCTTTTAATGAGTTAAAATTAGCATTAAATAAAACATGAAGAGAACTCAGCTGAGTTTAAGGACGAAGTTTACTTGAATATCTGAATTGGGTGGATGTGGATGTGGATGCAGCAATGCAAGAGCAAGACATTGAATATTGTCCGTCAATTTATCCATTTGAATCCAACACTATTATGAATTATTTTTGCAGATTTCTGCACGGCCAAGCCAGATTACATTACACTTTGTCGTGCAGAGCTCACTTCCTGTACTCAGTTTAGTTCTACGTAGTGTAGAGTGCGGACTTGAATGAATTAGTTTCCTGTCTTGTCTGAAATCAGATTCAAAGTCAGAAGTACAAGCTTCAAAAGCAAAGACATTTAAGTTCACAGTATATTTATCCAACTGTTAAATACAGATTATTAGATTCAAATGTCAAGTTTGATCTCCTCTAATAATGCTATTTCTATGTAACATACTATAGAATTAGTCGATATCAAATTGATTGCGAAATCTGCGGAAATGAATTTAAGTTATGCTATGCACCTGAACCGTTACATATTCTTATAAATACATTCGGGAAGGACATGTACTTATTGTAGACACTACTTCATCGTTTTATTTGCTGCAATTAGAGATTCTAAAGGATTTTTTGAGACTTAAACGAAGTGAACTTATTGCTTGGTCGCCAAACCTACATTGGCGTGGAGAATTCTAGGTTTTTCCATTTTACACGCACAAAGCATACATAAGCCAAATTGTTGAATGTGTGGAATATGAAAACTATTTTGTCACTCTATACGTGGCTATACCTACCTGTATCTAGGTATATGCTTCAGTGAACACCCTGCATATACGATATTGCGTCAGCAAAACATAAATTTGCTTTACAACAATTATACCTGTCCGAAAGGTTTTTGTCAACTTGAATGCTAGTGTGCTTGACAAGAAAATTGAAAAGTAATCCAAGTTAGAAATTTTTTTCAAAACATGAACATCATATTGAGTACAAAATGTTCAGCCAGCAACTTGTGGAGTATAATTTCTTTTCAGTATGCATCGTTATTTGCCTATTTAAAAACTTAGGGAGTTGGACTTACGTAGAAACGTGCATTCTATCTGTCTTTTACCATAGCCAAGCTTATCATATCATATCAATTACCATTAGTGTTGGTATACGATCATCATATATTTTTTTATCTCTTACGGTATCCTTAATTAAATTAATGAAAATTAAATGGAAATAAAAAAGACTCAACTTCATCAAATTACCCCATGTGATTCACTAATCCAGGTAGGTGGTGGCTTGGCCTGGTCCTGGGGTATGTGATGTGACTGACTATATCATGGATGATGCAGTATACAGTAACAGTTTATACACTTAACCACAGTTACAGAGATCTGTGTTAGTCAATTTGCATTAGTGACTAACGTGCATGCAGTAAGTGACATTAGTCTAATTTTTGTAATTATTTCCACAGTTAGTAAATAACCTAATTTAGTCATAGAGATTTCGTATAATTAGCCCCGTCCAGTCCACCGAACTCTACAAGAGTTAACAAGATCAAAGTATAAAGAAGAAAACAAAGCAAAAGTGCATGCAACTAAATTCTTATCTTTATTTTCGCGTTCGTCGGATCTCATAGCAATAACCATAACTATTAGTCGTATACATAAATGCAGATAAGTACAGATAGGTACATGTATATTAAATATTATGTATATACTTAGGTATAAGGTTGTATTTCTATCTTCGTAAATAGCAATTTGTCTCCCATCGCGAAGTTTGTCTTGCAATTGTCTCCGTGTGCATGGGCTGACCCAAATGTTCGTCAGTCGTCACTTAATGTAATCCACAAAGGTATAAACACAGTCTGTCTTGTCTGCCTAATTGCTCTAGGCATCAAAACAAAACATGCATTGCTCTTTTTATCCACACACAGCAAAACAACAACCTACAGTGACAGACAAGGGAAAGCGTTGCATTGCATTGCCTTGCGTTACCTTCTTCTCATTTAATAACTACTTAACTTAACTAATTCATATACAAATAACTAAATACTACTAATATTCACAATTTCATACTAATATACCTACCTACTACCTACCTTGTTAAACATTAAAAAACAGATAGCATGTCTTGTTATGTTTCTGTTCTGCTTGTGTTTCTCTGTTGTCCCATACAAATGTCAAGTCAACAAATCTAGTTAAAATAAAAAGCTAGACAGTCATGTAGTACGTATTACTTATATATTAGTTTCTGCATGCATCTATCTACTTACTTATCTCTATCTACAATAATTATCATTTACAGTAGGTAGGTACCAGCAGTAATGCATAAGTATACCTTGCTTACATACTGTGGACTTCTAATTTGTAAATTCAGTTGATAATAGTATGTATAATGTAGTGTTTGCATCTGTTCTAATCTTAAGTAAA
Organism: Tomocerus mixtus; assembly: GCA_034694165.1. Classification (NCBI taxonomy): domain Eukaryota; kingdom Metazoa; phylum Arthropoda; class Collembola; order Entomobryomorpha; family Tomoceridae; genus Tomocerus; species Tomocerus mixtus. The sequence continues at coordinate 6,883 of JAQFYC010004020.1, read as the reverse complement.
CTGTTTTTACTTTTGATTCTGGTTCAGCTTGGGTGCAGTAGTGTCACCTTTACTTAGCCTTTTCTTTATCTAAGTATTTACAGACAACACTGAAACGACAAGATTAGATACAAGCATACCAAGCTACATACTAGTACTTATAATTGTAGTGACAATAGTTATTGCATATAGTATTATGATATTACTACATAGTTTCGACTATATGGTACTGTAAAGTCACGCGGTTTTCATCTAGCAACAGAAAAAGTTGAAAAAAATATGATACTGTAATACAATTTGTATTAGAGATACATGGAAGTAAGTTCTACATCCTAGGTATTATGTGTTAATTGTATTATTATATTATTTATTTGTATATACCTATATGTACGTGAGTATGTATCACCAGTACAAAAGGTACAAATTGAACAGAATAAAGAACACTATATTTAGTTTTCTAGTTTCTTTTTCTTTACTGACACTTGCATCTACTTAAATAGGATGTGTGTGTTTGTCTGTGTGTGGGTATGTGACATGAAATAGCTTAGGTTAAACTAAAGTGAAGCTAAGCATGGCTTGGCATAAAATGTGGGAGGAAAATAAAAGCAAGGACTGTATCTTCTTTACTACACAGTTGAGTTATATTGAAAAGTAAATTTGTTCACGTTGTTGCATTTGCGTTGAGTAGAAACTAGAAATTTATTTATACTTATGTATGTTTTATGTGGATGTCATTAGTAATACACTACACAACACACTGCACAGATTACATATGTATTTGAATTGTAGACACTTATATAAATCTTACATGGAGAAGCAATCTGTTATTTAGGTATGTACTGATAGTATGTATGTTTTAGGTATGGGAATGGATAAGTAGTTTATCTTGGCTTGGTTTTCCTTTGGTTTCGCTTTGGAGTTCGTAGGTTTAAGAAGGAATAGTAATAATTAGAGTTGGGAGGGTTGACATGATGTTGAGACGGTCGAGTGAATAATCGGAGTGAAAGTAGGGTGGAAGATGTCAAAGAAGTCGCATCAAAGGATCGGAAATGAACAGACAGACATGTTCTACGGAGCTTGACCAATGCACAGACACACACAACAAACATAGCTTATACAGTACACGACATGCATTACACTCTGTACACTGTTGTAAACGATTTCTATATTGAAATTACATATATAAACCTTAGCTGCAACAAAATCAAATGTTATAATGTTATATTAGTGCTAACAACATAAAGTGTATAGGATTTACCTACTTAACTCCATGTCGTAGGTCACTTTCATTTCTTTCAAGGACTCTTAATCCCTATCGCTTTTCAAATTCGTATTGCGGAAACATGGGCCCAATCTTAAGCTAACATGCAATTAACAGAATCAATCCTTGTATCGAAAGAAATACTACCTACATGAAATGAACATCCATGATACGTACATACTATGTTAGGTACATATGTAGCAATTTAACTTAGCTGACTACAATTAGTTAAGCATCTACCTACAGCACACAAATATTTTACTATGTATCCTCAAGTAGGCAGAAATACCTTCACGTTCTTTTACAAACTGCATGAGTTCTCATTAAGAATCAAGGATTTTACATGACTAACTAATAAGAGGGCTGATAAAATCTCTGAATATTTCACCATTTAACATACGTTTATTTTTAGTATCGGAAACGAATTTGGATTTCGAAAGTAAAAAACATCTTAGACAAATTAAGCATTACATACTGATAGTATTACATCATACGAGGATAACTGATACATGCATATAAGTAGTAAAGGTAAAGAGTATAGGGACACCATAAGTATACATATTTTATCTGTAGTAGGCAAAAAATCAAATGCTTCTTTATACACTATGTCCCCTGCATTTAATTGTAAGTGAACCCTTGCCTTGTGAGCGTTTCTTAATAAATATTTTTGTGTAATACTGTGATACATCACAGATAGAAGCATTCATACTCAGCATCCCATAATAACAGACATTTATTCAGATGAATACAAACGTATAAATAACACCTGCACTTCATTTGCTGGTTATTTCAGCTACACTGTCCTGTAGTCCTGTCTTGTCATATATTTAGTAATAAGTTTATTGTATGTATGTATATATACATTAACTACACTGCAGTGTATTATCAGAGACACATGTAACGTATGAATAGATGTAAGTAGTATTTTAAGGCATGAATGTATAAATGAGCAAATAATGCATACGAGATGAGGAGGATGTGCTTTGTGAAGGTATTAAGTCGAATTATAAAGCACTCAATGTTAATAAGTGTGTACTTGTGCAAAGAGCTGTGTACTTACCAGATTGAATTGAATGGGACTAACTTACATTCGTATCACACGTTTAGACTTCAGTTCAGATCAGAGTAGACTTTACTTACATATCTGTTGCTAACACATGAAGCACAACGCAACTTTTGGTTTACCCATGAGGTCAGTCGCAATCGAGTGGAACTGGAACGAATTTGTCATCACTTGCCACAAAGTGTCTCAGCAGAGGGTTCCTTAAACAGGTGATTTATGAATGAGCAGAGAGATTGTAAATCACTTCCAATTTACTACTTTCATTCTGTTTTCTTTCAAATGGGAAACTAAAACATCCTTCCTTACTTCTAAGTCCTCTCCCTCTCTACCATCTTACCTCAGGTACACCACATTTCAACAAATAAGTCACTAAAGATCAAGTCTTCCTTTGTTCTTTAGTAGAAACATCATTTACAGAATTCTAATTTTAAGCACGGACACACTTTACACTTTTTGGTCCTTTATATTTAATATACTTATTGGAAACTGTTACTAGCACATCTACATACATATTTTATAGAAATAAAAAGTAGTTAAAACTTTTGGAGATGACTCTCAAAACCCAAAGCAACCAAATAATATAAAAACATTTAAAATCATTTACAGATAGTACCTGTGAGTATCTGTAACCTATTAGTACTTAGCTTTATACAATGCCCTGGAGGGATAAGATTCTCCACAATTAAAAATTCATCTCATTAATTCACCATTGTTGCTATGTGTCATAGAAGTCCACCTGCTGATGTCTTGTCTTCTTATCCTTCACATAATATTCTCAAACACCCTACTTAAATAATTCTTTTTACAAATGATTCTCTTACATACAGGCTTGAATACCTTATTCTCCACTGTCGGCTTTCCCAAGTAGCTTAAATGTTAACTAACATGCAATAGGTTGACCAGTGAGTCCTTCCCAATTAACTTTAAAGCTTATATAAATACTAAGAACGATATTATTTCTGTATTTGCTCACGATGAGTAATTTACTTATGAAAATTATGCCATTATTTGCATATATTCCCACATTGACAACTTCTACTTTTAATAGTTCTTCACTAACTCCATTTTTTGTCTCATGCTTAAAAGTGATACACACTTGGTTGTTGTGTAGCTGTAAAACGGTTTTAATTGCTAGTAGAATTATTTTGCGTGAGTGAAGACAGTCTTGCTTAATACATACTCGTTCGTGGTTTGGTTTATGTTGATGTTAAATTTAGAGGTTAGCAAGGTTTGCTCTTCTTATTGCTGTTATGTGAAGTTTCTGTAGCAATATCCAGAGTGGGGCTGTTCTGTGGTCTGGACTGAGCTTTTGTATAACTCGAGGACAGAAATAGAGTATTTTCTTCATTAACGAGTTATTAACTTACCTCTCGTGTCGTGACTTACGAAAAGTTAACTCCTAACCGTGAAACCACTTCCTCATAAAATTATACATTAAAATTGAAATCAGCCAATCAAAACATGGAGAATCAAGAACATTACGATTTTAAATGTTTTATGTCTTTTAGACATGAACATCTTTGCAAAAATCTTATGTTTTGATGCTAAGATAATGATAGGGAACATTTTATGATGTGATAGTCATTTTTCTGTTTATTATGGTATAGGCTCATAATTAAAAATTTATTTAAATATTTAATATTAATTGGTTTCATTCCAGAATTAAATAATGTATTCATTTCAAAATAGTTTGCTTAATAGTGAAGCTAGATCCATCTTTGCTTCGGGTGCTCCCTTATCATATCATAGCTTTACTACAAGAGGCAATTCCTTCGACATAAGTTTTACATGTTATAATTTTTAACAGTGAATAAAAAATGATGCTAAAGATTGTCGGCAGCATTGTAAAAGGTAGGCTGTTTGTTTTGAATATTTCTCATGAAAGAGGACATTTCATATTCCTATCATAAATAAAATGCAAGTGCTAAAGCCACTATTGTGTCGTGCCGCGGTGGTGTGTCCCCTTGACTTTTGTGCTTGCCTGTAGACATCCAATTTAGCAAGTAATTATAAAAATGGTTGTTTTGTTAGATAAAGAGATGTTAATTACCACAAAATGCCATTATAATGTAACTAGACTATAGGAAAAGGTTAAATTAAATGCATCATAATAATCACGGCATCCTCGAGTTATAGTTGTAAGTTGTAGTAAATAATCCATCTAGAGACCGAAAAGGAAGAAAAATAATTGTTATAAACATTGTCACTATAACCTCTAGTTTTCTTGGTTTGCTTATGAAAATATTTGCTAAGAATTGTAATTCATATTATTTTGTTTGGCCTAAACTCTAAATTCCAAACAAGCTAGAAACTGAAACGGTTCTCCATAGTTCGCAGCCATGTACGTCAGTACATGATAAATTGCGTAGCTTTAGCTTACAGACTGTTTCATAGCGTGGCATGGCATGCCACGGCAAAACTACTTTACTACGTAGAAGCTGTCCACTATCTCTACACTTGATATTAATCGCCAGTGAAGATGACATTTTTCACATCATTGTTGTCATCCTAATTAAAATTGGTAATTAAATCAGAGAAGAAGAGGGGAAATTTTTTAAGAGTTGCGTGCGGGCCCGTTTGACGGGAAAAACTTAGTCAGAGGAAGTCCTTTGGAAACACGCAATGCGAGGAAATCTTGCCTTTGCCTTGTCGTCTCTTTTCCCTTGATTTGCCTCTCTTGTTTTTCTCAACGTTAGTACAGCAGGCAAAGCTTACTCAGCGCTATTTTCTGTTTCAGTCTCATTCATTCAAAATAATGAACTAGCATACTGTACTGTGATGCAATGTAACACAACGTTGCTCTACTATTAAAACAAAATCCCTGAAGACTATTTCACATTTCTTATGAGTACTATCATGTCTATGACTTTTCTCAAAATAATTATAGCACTTTGATATTCTCAAAAATTAAAATGACTTGGAAAAGTCAACATGTCAGTCGTTGGCTTGCCTTATAATCACTCTTACTTACTAAAGCCAAGATTTTATATCATATTGCATAGACATACATGAAACACCTTTCTTGTTAGAAATTAAGAAACTATTTACCTGTTTAATATAGTAGTATTATATAGTACTTATATACTGTATCACTATTCCAATGTTTATAACGATGCTTATTAGATGTCCACCTACAAATTAGACTTTTTTACTTTCAGAAACAAACAACTACAATTATATACATTATGTAACTGAAGCAGAGACAAGAAAATTCTATAATGTCACATCACATCTTAGTCACTTGTTATTGTAATTACAGAGTTTGGTTCGTACATTCCACTCTCTCCCTGCATTTTACATCACAATTTTTAATTCAGTGCTCCCGTTGTCAGTCAAATGAAAATGAGTGCTAATAAACTAGCTCAAAATACTTATTAGCATGCATGTCATTGCCCAATACTTAAAAGTTTCAAACTACTGCATTATCAGTAATTATAAATATAATTAAGCTCACCATAGACGATTTAAGTATAGTTATTCATTCTCTACTAAGTATAATATAGTATTTGTTTGCATGCTCGATATTTGTTAATAAATCAATCACAGCAGAATAGAAATATGAAATATGAATGGATTTACCTGTAATATGAGTTATGTATTGAAAATGCTTTACAGTAGAATGTAGTTATATTTTACAAAGTCCCTGCGTAGTGTGCCTATTTATAAAGCTATATATGTCTGCATTGTTTTGCAGTGGCAGTAAGTAGCGAACATAACACACCAGGCCAAGCCAAGTAAAGACAAGACAACTTTACTTGAAGTTTTGAATGTTGAAGTATAAATAAGTAGCCTAGTGGTCCGTAGCTCATATTCTCTACAACAGAGACTTTTGTAATGTAAACCTTGAGGTGAAGGAAGTCTCCTTTTATAGAAATAAATTAAAGTCATGATCTCCTCAACCGAACAACTCAACTTGAGTTTGAGTCGAACGTTACGGCGAACGATACCATAGCATAGCATAGGATACGATAGGATTATTAGCTAGACTCAAGCACTCTATTCCATCCACTTTGACTATCTATTAAACGAATTGAGAAATTGAGATATGAAATGGATAAATGAAATGAACGGTCATGCATCCTATTCCTTTTCTATTCATCTGATACTTGCATTGAACAACACAACAGCAACACATCATACACTCACTATCTTTATGTTACCTTATAATAAATATGTACAGTACGGGTAATAACTCTTATTTCTGCTACCTACTACATACTACTACTACTACCTACACTACTTTTACCAGAACACGATAAGACAAAAAGTTAAAATAAAATTCTTTACCTGTACCATAATATACTCCCCACACTCATTCTTATACAATTTTTATAGTAAAGAAAGACATTAGACATGAAGTTGATTATTTCCATCTCAATCATTATTATTTCCTATTGATTCTTTAACATGGGCGCAGGCATGACAAAACAGAAGCACGAGCCTTAATTTAGTTCTAATATACTTATTTTCACATTCTTATCTTTAATTTTGATTACTAAATGATAATTTTTAGCCCGCCCGAGTGTGCGAGGCTGGCTTATGTAATCGCAATGTCTGTCCGTGCGTCCGTCCGTGCGTCC
>JAQFYC010004019.1:0-18600 GCA_034694165.1 Tomocerus mixtus | reverse complement strand
GCTGTCCGATAAAAATAATATCGTTAAGATTTGTTAATCGATTTTTGTTGCTGGTATATTTGGAAAATAGACGGTCGTCAGTAAGTTTTAAAGCAGGGTAAAAACAGTATTCTCCGTAGCGAGTAATGACAAAATACAAATGGATATTATACTAAATACCTGTCTCTCCAAAGTATCCCCGGGTAATTCTTTAACATGAACTATGAGATCCTCACGATAGTACTGTGCCAGTGAGGCGGGCAACGGGGGCGTTTCCGCATCCGGTTGTTGACTAAGAGCTGCCAGAGTTGCTAACGACCCGATATTACCACTCGCCGTTACTTCATTTGCTGTTTGGAGCAAAAACAAAAACACGTTAGTAAACAATAACATCCAAAGTATAAAGTACAATTTATTTAGGAATATTTGCATTCAATGCATTTCTAGCAAACATTTGAAATTGTGGAATATAAAGTAAGTTAATTTAAAAAAACTTGCGTCTTTCAGGAGTTCCGTCCTTATCCCAGGGACTTCTTGAGCGTTCATCACGTAATCTGGATCTGGATCTGTCTCTCTCCCGGTCTCTATTGTTATCTCTATCACGATCCCGTTCCCTGTGGTCGGTTCTGTCCCTTGGTCTCCCTCGATCCCGATCTCTCCTCGGACTTTCTCGGACATCTCTGTGAAGTCGATTGTTGTCCCTTTCCCGATTATTATCTCTATTGTCTACCCGTTCCCTATTGTCCCGAATGTCTCTGTTATCCCTAAGGTCCCTACCACCACCGTCCCTATTATCTCTATCACGTTGTTGTTGCTGTTGTTCCCGATCCCTCTCCCGCTCCTGCCTTCCATAACCGTTGTTCCCAACAGAGGAGTTTCCAGGTAGCATATTCAGTCTTCCAGCCATTTGTTGCTGCGACAAGAGAAACGCAGACGTGACTGATTTGATGATTGCCTGATCGTTCCCCGTCAGGTCAATTGTATCATTTTTTATCGAAGAAGAGTTAGCCGTGTGGGGGTATTGATGTGAATCTCGCATATTAAAACTACTTGATGCTACTACTTTTTTAGAATCTAAAGATATAGGAGAATTACTGTCATCTAAAGGCGATATGTCCATATCTTCAGTTTGTAAGTCTGAAAATTGAGAAAAAATAAATTATAACTTCGCATGTTCCATCTTTTTCTTTATCCCGAAGAAATTACATCCAGACTTAAATAATAATAAGATTTAAGAAATATATCAATTTATGCAAGAAAAATTCTACAATCCAGGCAATGTCTATTTAAAAAAATTGCTCAATTGTAATAAGAATAAACAAAATGAAATGACAGCTACGTTATTTTGCCCAACACATCGAGAACAAGCAAATATTCTTACAATTTAGGTTTATACAGTAAAATATGAATTTTGAAAAATTAAAGCTAAAAGAGATAAGACACCTGAAAGGCTTTGTTTTATACTTCTATATAACGCACTACCTGAAATATTGAAATGTTATTACTAATTGTAAACTGTATTGGTAAAAAGCCATTGCTTAACGGTTAAATAGTAACGGCAGTGTCTGCATCTAAAACGAACTATTTTAAAAATCAAAACTTGAACTGCCAAAAAATAATGGGTAAAGACATTGCATCGCGTAACATTCCTATTTTAGCTACCATTTTTGATTAGTAGAATGTTAAAAACGGAAAAGAATACCTTCTGAAGGTTTTCTAGTATCTCTTAGGGCTCCAGCAGCGGAAGAAGCGTTAGGGCCAGTGTGCCGTAAGTGAACACCTTCGGGGAAGTGTCTGGACAATTGATGGGGATGAATTCCATGATGACTATGAAGGGAGTTACTACTACTGCTAGGATGAGAATGGTGAACTGTGGAAAGATCCGAATGATTGTGTACTCCTCCTTGGCGGTTGCTGTTCCCCGCCGTGGAGGTTGACGAGGCGGAATGATGTGAAAGATGAGAATAGTTGGCTTGATTTTGATTTTGATTTGAATGCGTTTGGTGCGGGTGGGAGGCTGAGGAGTGTTGTTGCTGTAGGTGGTGCTGATGTTGTTGGTGCATGTTCCCCGTGTGGGAGGTGGAGGGGATGGGGTATTCCCCCCTTTGTCTGTCATAAACAGCTGAGGAGGAGGAATGGGAAGAGTGGGTGTACGAAGAAGAAGAAGAATGGTGAGACGACGAATTCATATTCGAAGAGGAGGAATTAGAAAACTGGTGGTGTTGTTGCTGCTGCTGTTGGGAGTGGTGATGTTGTTGTTGCTGTTGTTGTTGCTGATGATGGTATCTCTCCCGATCTCTGTCTCTGTCCCGGAATTCTCTTTCTCTTTGCTCCCGTTCCCTTTCGGCGAGTGCTTTTTCTACCACGGAGGCTGAAGACGTTGAATGTTGTTGCTGTTGTTGTTGTGAGTGGTGATGTTGGTTGGATGAATTGGGTTTCGACGAAGAGGACGACGAATGGTAAGGAACGGGACCATAGCGCTTTTCGTAATCTAGCCATTCTCGAGGTTTCTCCCATTGGGACGCGTGTGACGTGATGTTGTAATAATATTCTTTACCCGAGGAGCTGACGTGACGAAACCAGTCACCGACTTTCCCTTTCTAAAATTATAAAAGTAGGGTTTTAGTTAAATAATTAATAAAGCAGATCAAAAATAGAAACGTTTATGATCTATATTCAAAAATCCATGCCAAATATAGACAAACCCAGGCCAATATAAAGCAGTAAAATGACAATTCTTCGTTTAACGCCTTTTTAGACAAACCACCCTGTTACCATTTTTCGTTTACTTTAAAAATTCTCAAAATCTAATAGAATTCACTTTATGGACGTAATTTACGGGTCCAATATCACGATTTAACTACCCTACCATTAATATAATTTGATTTATGCTTCATTTTAGCATTAAGTGCAGAATTGCCATTTTAATTGTTCATTCATTTGCTAAATATGTGCCCAGTGTTTGGATATTGCCCAATTTTATTAACTATTTAGTTCGTTTGACGAAACAAACTGAAAATGGAATGAGAAATGGTCCTTTAACACTTTGCACCCATGGTAGTGGTACTTGGTACATTGATTTGGTTACAGATTGGAAGTCAGTTAAGTAACTCCGACATCCGAGAAGGATAAGGAATAGGTTTCCGCAGTAGGGGTACCTAATTTATCATTCAATTTTCAGTTGCTTTGATCAATACGACGAAAACCATAAAAGTATCTATTTACAATTTATACATTATCGATCATATTAGAACATTATCAACATTAGCATTAATTAATAGTTTTAGTAAAAATTAATCAGCTGATATATTTAGAAAAATGTATTTTTGCCCGAAATTATACCGATTTGGAGCCGACTTCTTGTTTAGCTTTTCGAGGGTCGCTTGAACCCGTTTTGGAGCTCATTGACGAGCTCATTTGAAGAGAAACGAGCTTGATTTTTCCAAATTTTACTCCACTCCAGTCAAATCTTACATTGATCTGGATGGATGAGGCTGTGCCTGGCTGTCAGCTGTGCTTTGGTGTGACTCGGACTGCGATCCAAAAATTCCTGCTGGAAAATGTAAACAAATGACTACAATTAGTAAATTGTGGTTTTAATTGCTCAAATAATTATCTAAAATAGGTGCAATTATATTTTCCTGCTTAGTTATATCCTAAACCTAAACCCTACTATAAGTAACAACTAAATAATACTTGCAAGTAGCAAACTAAAAATACTGGAGACTATTTAGCCGACTTCCTACTAGAAAATGCAAATGTTGCATAATTAGAATCTCTAATTATAATTCTTAGATAAGACTTATACTTGTTTCATTAATACATAATTCGGAATTCTGTATTTTGAATTTCGTCTTTCGGTTCAAAATACTCTATCTTCATTTTTTAATCCTATAAGTATTTATGTCTCTTCCCATCCCTAATTTTCTCTTCTAAAACCTAAACCCCAAGATAAATTGTCCCCTCGTTATCATTTTAGCCTTCAAAGTTAAGTCTAGCCCTCAAATATTGAAAAAATCATCAAAATTCAAAATTAAGATTAAACTTGCTTTTTGCTTAACCTGAGCTATTTAACCCTACCTAATTAGTCAAAATGCCTTCTTCAGTGTCTCTAGCTCCTGTTTTCTAATTTCAAACAGTGACAACGTGTCCAAAAGTACTAATATATTCAAAATTATCAAAATCCGGCTAAAAATGTCAAAAACTATTAGAAAAGTTTCGTTTTAATTTGTGACAATTCGACTGCCGGGCTCTCGAATTGTTTTAGTTATGGATTGCATTGAAAAAACTGTAGAGAAATGAGATAAATTACTAATTACCCGAAATAATTAAATTCTAATTAATTCTAATTGTTATTAGAATGAGATTGTGTGCAGTTATTATTTTTGGCTTGCAGCCGTCACAATTTTTTTGAATATTTCGCAAATGTGTGGATCGGCGAGCAGCATCGGTCTAGCGCAGATTCTAGCAGCCCGTATCTCACACGTAGCATTTTGTATTGACTTGACTTGACAGAAGCAAAGCAAAAGGCAAAGAAGACAAACGGAATGACAGCAATAATGCAACGAACACAAAAACACAGCAGATTCTTGATTCTACTCTTATAAAATGTAAATAGAGTACCTAAAAGAGCAAATAGCTGACAATGTCAGTCGACAAAACAAAACCTTCAGACAGATGGAAAAAAAGTCTCTTGCTTTTAGATTCCGCTGTAAAGTGGTCTTTTGGTTTACTTACAGTCACAGTAAAATGCAAATTGCAATTACCTAATCATTTATTGAATATTGAAGGTTATTATGCTTATGTATCGTAATAATGTAGCTGCTACAGCTTAAAGTTGTTAATACGGTTTTTACCATATATACAGTATATTTGTATATGTCAAAGGCACAGAGTCCCCCACCGCCCACCCCCAATTCTTATTTTTCCAGAATAACTAACCAAGTTATCGATATGCAATTTTAACTGGACGTGACATGATAACGAATTTTAGACTCTTTTCAATGATACGAGACATGTTAGGCTTTTATGCTAAAACCACAGATATGTAAGTAATACTTATATATATATTAAAACTAATACTAAAACATTGATATATTGTGGAAAAGTTGTGCTAAATGTACTTAATAGCACAATTTGATAGATTTACTAACTAATAAATAAGACTAACATTGCATACATCGCCTCGTCGGAAACAGCTAAAAATTCTGTACAGTAGTTAGCTGAAATTCCATTATTGTCATTATTGATAACTATTTTTCGTTTTCCTGAAACAATTTAAAAACATATAAATGTTTCCGTCCCCATTCTTAGAAAGTAAGACACAATTATTACAAGTGCTGGGCTTTCCCTGAAATTAATTTTTCTTATTTTTCCCCTAAGAAAGAAATATTTGATGATTTTTTTAAAATGCGCATAAGTTCATATGTATAGTAAAAATTGCTTTTTAGTAATACTATTATAACATTTTATGCTTACCTTACGTTACTCTACACATTTTAATCAATAATAATATATATTATGCTTAATAAATTATTGGGACGCCCTTTGCGCTTACAGTATTATTTATTATGTAACTAATGAACTTATTACAACTTATTATAAGACACAGTATGTTTATGTATAGTCATCATGTAACGTCAACTTAACTAGTTCTTAGTTGCTTTAACATTTTGACAGAATAAAAACAAAAGATAATAATGATCAACTGTTTGTTGCACAATTTATATAATCACAGAAATTATATATATATATATATATTTATTTAAAAATAGTTGTAGTCGAAAAGTGAATTCGTGTATTCAGTAGTAAAAAAGGTAAAAGAACTCAAAATAATAATAATACTTATATGTACATACGTAAAGAAAAAAGCCAAGGTTAGTTAAGTCAAGTTAGGTAAGTATAATATTGTCTGTAGTATTAAGGCTACAGATTAACACTGGCCCATGTGGTGTGACTAACAACAATGACTACTTTGTAAATAAACTGTTATTTACCCGTATTGGAAAAGCTGAGAAAAAATAAATCACCGTCGCCGGTAGATATTCTCTCGTTTTTCAGTAGTGAGACGAGCATTGCCACGTTGCAATAAAACATCGCTGTAATCATCGCGAGTATCTACAAAAAAGGAAAAACAATTATCAGGTTTTATATAGTTTCAGGAAAAATATGTACGCTAGCGCAATTCGCAATTTAACGCAGAAAATTTGGTAAGACTAAGACCAAGGCACACTTGTTGTAATTGCTAAATAGTAATTATAACTGTCTTACTCCAGCAGAAATTTTCTCCGAATAAAGTTGGCAATTATTGACAGAAGTACAGTTGATTCTGTAAAGATCTGTGGCAGAAATTATCATGCCAATTCCAGCAGAAGCCAAAAGACAAGCCCCTATCATATGGTAACTAAAATCCTACAGTAAAAGAGAATAAATTAAATAAAAATCGCAAAACTTTGAAAATTGGATCAAGAACAAAGACTTACAAATAGCGAAACTTTCGCCCGCCTGCTAACTGTTTCTGGTTTGTAGTAATAAAACAGCAAGTTTCCCACCGACAGGAAAAGGCACAACGAAGTGACAATCACGAAATATATTTCCTTGCACGCGTCAGGTATCTCACTTCCAGGAGTTGTAATTATCAGCAGCGGTCTGACTTTCTCGAAGCATTTTGTGTACTTTGACTGCAAGTGGGCAAAAGTGCCGACAGACGCTGTCGCAAATGCCAAAATCTACAGAAAACGGGAAAATGTGGATTAATACACAAACAAAAACAAAATGCATTTCATTTTTCCCTTTTGTCAAGCCAAAATCAAGCTTACAATAGTAACACATTTCATGATCCCTTGTACAGATCTGATGTAGAGACATTTCCTTTGTATTTCCATGATTTTTGACGCAAAACTCCAATCTGGGGAAACAAAAACAGATTAATTATACATTTTTGCACTACATTTAATTTTAATACAATACATTAATCTTTATATTAAATTTTGTAATCTAAATTATAATTATACTGCCTAAATCTAAATCTTAATAATTTGGTTCAATTCTTCAACCTACTTATTATAAAAACTGGATATAAAATGGATTTTTAACTACTTATCTATAATCTAATGTACAATAAATTATTTTGTACCGTACCTATACCAAAGAGCAGACAATTCTGGGTAAACTAAAAGTCAAAACTGCATCTCACTAACTGTGTAACGTCGGAGAGATGACAAAAACAGAGGATGTGATTTTAGGGTACCTACCTAGAATTATTTTAAGTTGTTTACACATTGACATTGAGTGTACTAATCCATTATAGTATTACGCTACGCTCTTCCTTGTACATGCATTACTTACATTGTATTTTGTATGCACAACACAGATCGGAATACAAATATACATGAATGCATTTAACCTATCAATGCATTTCTCTATTTTTTGTAATCGTACGTTTACTTTACCCTGTGCTATGTGTTCTGCCTTATCTATGATGTAAGTTTAAGCAAAACAAGCTACACTCCCTGTACCTCAAATACTGTAATCTCAACATTTACTTTACATTTTACATTGCATTACAATTTTACATTGTATTCTACATACAGAAGAGAAGGAGAGAGAAGAGTACTTCCCGTATTTACCATTTACTGTTTTTCTGATCTGAAGTGTATAGGGAGAACTGAACTGAATGACAAACATGACCTTCACCTAGAGAAAGAGGAATCCTAATGGCCATGGAACATCTCATTCTGTAACATTGTTGTAAACCCTAAACCCAGTTCCTTAATTCCTGCTTCATAACATCTAACATACATAGGTACACATACTAATCCTAGTCTCCTCAAATAATGGGTCCCACCCTATCCTATCCTACAGGAAATTAGAAAACTCTTTGAAGTTGGAATATTTAAAACGTAGGCAATATATACTAAATTAGGTGATAATTTTTGTATACATATGCCTATATAGGTACAATTATAGTATATACGATTACAATTTCATACAATAATACAAGCTGCTGTATCTGTAGGTATCCTATGTATCCCTCTATAAAAGTAGTAACAAATAATATACGAAACAAAGGGCAAAGTTGCTTGCTCTAAGGTTAAAGGTAAAAAGAAAGCGAAATATAGGTCACCCGCAACCGCAAGAAACTACAGCCTAGCACTACTACGTCTAGTCTAAGATTGCATTAACTAGCTATTATTTTAATTAAAATTTAATAAAACTAATAAAAATAAAGAAAATAATCTACATGGTAAACAAATAAAAACCTATTTATATTTTTAGCAGCCAGCTTTGCTATGAACAATATAATGCTGGACAGTATCCTCATCCTAATTCCTAATACACTAAAATTTTCAACGAAGGATTCCAATAGAACAAAATAAACTTACCACTTATTGTGATTGATTTGATGAGATAATTAGTTTTGATCATGAAATCATCTTGAAACCGAGATCACAGTTGCTTGACTATTTTAGAAACAAGGGTCTACTGGCTCCTCTTTCTTCAATTCTTTATGCCTAATTAGATTGTGGAGTTTTAAATGTTTTTTGCTTTCCAGTCCAATACTGCATATTGAACACCAAGGTTTCCTCGGCTGGTCGAACAAAGACTTTCTCAGTTTTTCCTTTCGATAATGCCTGTTCATATGGTAGGTGTACATGGCCATTTGAGTGTACTTGAACTGCTTTACACAAATCTCACATTTGAGTTTTGGATGTTGAGCCAAGTGAGTAATAAGGTGTCCGTGTTTTGAATACACTTTCCCACAGATTTCACAAATATTATTTTCCGGGTGAACTTTATTTGTGTGATTTTCCCATTGTCGTCGTGTCACAAAGCTTTCCATGCACAATAAACACTCGAAAAGGGACTCATCCTTATGTTGTGAGCTAATATGAGCGTGGAGGGACGTCTGGGTAACATACCGAATTCCACAGGATTTACAGAAAAAGTTTAATTGGTGCTCTGGATCGGCCACAAGAGCTTTTAAGTGTTTCTGAAGTAATAATCGAGATGAGAATTTGTCCATGCACATCTTTTTAGCAACTTTCCCTTCAGGGGTGTCTCCGTTAACAGGTACTTCAAAATCAGGCAAAGGCAGGGGCTCCAGAAGATAGGGAAGAATGCCCTTCTCTGCATCACTCTTCCGAGCGTTGGCTATGGCGTCAGTCACAGAGGATTTTGTTGGAATCACATAATAGGAAATGAATTTCCCTGGATTATCTTTATCTGGCAGTTTTGTAAAGAATCCTTCCCCGATAGCATCCTTCAGCGGATTA
This sequence comes from Tomocerus mixtus, assembly GCA_034694165.1. Classification (NCBI taxonomy): domain Eukaryota; kingdom Metazoa; phylum Arthropoda; class Collembola; order Entomobryomorpha; family Tomoceridae; genus Tomocerus; species Tomocerus mixtus. The sequence continues at coordinate 9,346 of JAQFYC010004019.1, read as the reverse complement.
CTGTAACGTAATAAAAAAAATATTCCCCACTGTAAGTATTTTAAGGTTAACAACAGGATGTAAGAACAGCTAGTAACCAACTATTCTTATTAATAAGTTGTAATTGAAATATGACAAGTAACTTTCTTGTAATATCCTACTAGGGAACCAACTAGATATAATACCAAGAGCAAAATTCGAATTACAAATTCAAAACAATGAATATAGTAGAGTTGGAATTGAAAGTCGAAACTAAACCCACCTGTTTGAAGGATCTTGATTGACAATAATATTTGGAAATTGCTTGAAGACTTTCTGTTCTACAATGGGAGTAGAAACACTAGAAACAATAAATGATCAAACTTTAGTTTCAGAAACATAACTTTTGGTTAGTAAAGTAATTCTTCGCTGTAATATTTAATTTTGTGGACATCTCTGCTGATTATACAGCCCAGCGCCCGCCATCATAAAGTGTGTACGATAATATTACCTATTCGTCTCGGTTGGAGTTGAAAATAAGACTTCTGTCGACGGAAGGGGTAAAGGAATAGCAGAATCTGACGTTTCGCAAGTTGTGACCGCTTCATTGTCGTTGTCTCCGGAAATGGGATCATGTTGATAATCGGAAGCGGGAAATGAGAAGGAATCTACCGAAGGTAAATCAATTACAGAAGTTTCTTCTGGTGTAACCACTTCAATGTCTCCGGAAGACGACGATGTGACAATATTTTGATTAAGGGAAGCTGGAAGTTCTGATATGAAGATTGGATTAAAAGAAGCTGGTAGTTCTGATATGATAATATTTTGACTAAAGGCAGCTGGAAGGTCCGCTAACGATGCCAACTGCATTGTGTTGCTTAAGTAATTCTCGCAATATTGCATTTCAACACCACTTTCATTTGAAGGTGAGCTGGAAAGTATAAAGCACAATTATCATTTTTAAATGTTAATTCTTTCCACAACGGTAAGACAATGTATCATATTAATACCATAATGTAATCTGAACTTGATTTTGCAACAACCTTATACAAAACTTTACTATTAAGATTAAGAAACATATCTCGACTTTCGCGGATCGCGACTTATTCCAAATAGACTGACACAATTTTGAATTTCACAATTCCAAAAGTAGCTTATCACAAGTAAAGTATTATTTAATTATATCGGTTTTAGATTAAGCAACTTTTGAAATGATAAACACTAAACATGATATTATATTAACTATGTGTTTACATGCTCATCTGTGTTCCGGCTGTTCCATTAATTAGTTGCACCGAACATGGCTCTGGCTTTTGATTTATTGTCACTGAATTTATCTTCTTCGTTTTAATTGTGGGTTTCCTTAAGATTCTAGGTTTCTTAGATATACTAGGCTGCTGATTGTTCTGATTCAAGTTCTTGCTTAACATAAGTTCAACTTCGTCCTTAACTAGGTCGTCAAAAGTTCGAAATTGGGCACGTTTGTTACTTGTAAACGTTGACACGACATCTTCCAGCTTCATCCTATACAAAAAATCGGCATTTATTAATTAAGGGTTATTTAGGGCAATAACTGTCTAGATGCTAAACAAGCTAATAAATCTTCCTAATTTAATTGACTACCTAGCAATGGTTTTGCATCTCGTTTCGTCGAGATTGGCAGTCGTCGAAAAGTAAATATAACTTACCTAGTGACTGAAGTTATGCTGAAACGCTTTTTTGCAATTCCTTTATTTGTAGATCCTTTTCCAGACAAATTCTGGGTCTTTTCGTCCCTTTTTTGGTTGTTCTCCATTTTAGCTTTGTTAATTTTCGTAACTGGATTTAGCTTGCTAAAATAAAAGAAAAACAAATACAAATGAAATCAACAATTTATCAAAAAGGAAAAAAAAAGCAACATATCCAGTTCGGCTAAATTCTTGAATAAAGCTTAACTGAACTGAACTGAACTGAACTAAATTAAAATGTAATTTTCAGGGGCCTAATAAGCCAGAAACAATGTCAAGATACGATTGTCAGCACAATAATTTTTACAAAATTATAAATTAAAAGCGAAATCATTAAATAAAAACCTTAAATTTTAAAGTGAAACTGGCTGCACAATGAAAACTGGAAACTCACATGCTTGCGGGAACTTATGTCGTAAAGTCGTAACTTGCATGGTCAAATTTTGCCAAAGGAATATCAGAACTTCCCGGATACTGTTCGTGTGCGATGTTTAGTCTATGGAGTTACGATTCCTTTGTTTTTCCAAAATGTACACTTTTTGATGAACTAAGGATTCCTGAATGAAGAACAAAGAATTACTGGAACTGCAATGAAGGACCTAGACTAAAGGGCAAGTGTCAAGTATATAAATACACTAATACACAAATCTTCGGTGGAAAACTGCATTTTGGGTTCAGGACTATCAGGGCAGCTCATGACTATTACGAATCCAAGAGAAATCTTCCAGAAGATTCCAATAATATCGAATTTATATTTTTGGGAAGTATATCCTCGGAGGAGATACTACATTTTGAAGAGAGGGCATATTTGTGACAATACAAATAGGATAGTCTTGACCGCGTTACCATTGTCAACATCAAACAAGTGTTAACTTTTCCAAGAAAGCGGCCCTTATTAATTTGTAGAAAAGTTACCGAGAAATTGTACATAAAGATTCGTCTACAAGAACATTGCGTTCGTTTTAGGATAGTAATATAATATAGGAACAGAGCAAAATCTTGGAGGATCACGATATGAAAAGTGATTTGTATGGTAATTCTGGTCTGGATCTGGACTAAAGTTATCCGTCATCGTTTAAAAATAACATCTTATCGCTTTGAAAACAAAGATGGGAAGTTGCAAAGATTTGAAGAAATGGCCCGAAGAAGTCTTAAAAGTTCTCCACGTCGTAAGCTCTTAAAACAGCGGCAAATAAAATGTTGATTTTTTGATCAAACATCGAAAGTATATATATTTTCGGAATCCTATTCCTTAAGAGTTTTAGATCTTGTTTTTGCCTTTTCATCTACAGGCATTTTGCGGGTTGACTATACTGCTACTTCTGGCCGCGGCAACAGTTTTGGTGCCCCCTGACCCGTTTCCTAATTACATTAAACACGGCAGCTCTTTTGTGGGGCTCGCTAATGATGACAAACTCGATTTCGTGGCCGTAGTTCAATTTCATTGGTCATCATGTGGATGGTTCCTTCTAACTGCAATCCCCCTTATTGGTGGAATCGTCGTCCTTATCTTGTTCATAAATGGTGACCCGAGAAAACGTAAAGATCTGGTAAATTAATACTACTATATACAGAACAAACAACTGAAAATAATTAGTGTAGCTAAAGTGTGTCAGATTTTCAAAACCGATTTAGTTAGTGCAATATTTATACCCTATTTTGAACACAGACTTTTTCTGCTATTGCTATTTCGCTTTAAATAATGTTTACCTACCATACCTTAAGACTTCTAGCTACCCGGCCAATCAAAAATAATAAACTTTGATGTTCTAAGTTTAAATATAGGAACTTCTAACCCTTCTTGGCCTAATTTTAAATATGTACATATAGGAACCTGATTATGAGATAAAAGACAAAATCCCCTAATTTTTTGATGGGGGCAAGGATCTAGTGGTCCTTTATGGGAATTTCCCAATAATGCAGCTAGTACATATAATAAATCGGCTCCGCTTATTATATTGACTATTTCCAGTATTGTAAACATATTTTAGCATATACTCAGCTGCATATATTTGACATTTTTCATTAACATGGCTAATTATCTTTGTTTTGTAGTATATCTGGCAAACCCGCTTATTGCTATTCCACATTGTGGCAAGACAATATCTTGGATGTAATTAGCACCTTACCTGATTTCTTTGTTTTATTTTCAGCTTTTGAAATATTACGTCATTTGCTCTGTCCTAATGTGTATTGGCATGATACTTAGCATTGTTTACTTCATCCGCATAAATCTTTTCTTCTATTGTCAAAAAATCAGATCTGGAGGAACTCGAGATGTAAACGCCCTCGGATGCAATATTGCTGAAACTGGATTCTTCTGGGTGGTGTTTTTTGCAGTTGTAAGTTCTTTAAGGTCACACTTTATGAAAGTCATTAAAGATATTCCTATGCTTGTTGTAATTTTTGGTTTTTATGTTCTCCAGATATTTACCATTGGGGGTTTCGCTTCCTATGTTGCCTCTGCTGTGTACAATGAGATATACGGATACCCTTGATAAATTATTGGTTGCCATTTGCAATGAGATAAAGTATTCCCGAAGATAATTCTGCCTTTCTGTATCTTAATTAGTTAAATTGGCTGTATTTTAAATAATATGTAACAAAAGCATGTACGATATCATTATTCTTAAGCATTTGTTTCCAAATTCACATGTTTTAGGCATACACACTGTGCATTGTATCTCTGGTAAACTGACAAAACTTAATTAAACTTAATCCAATATTTTTTTTCCTATTACGAGAAGTATTGATTTTAATTGTGTCTGTCTTTTATGCGGTCGGTACGTATTTATGTATCATAAATAAGTAATTGGTTCGTTTCTAAGGTGTAAATATTTATTTACTGTTTATTGTATAAATAATATACATATGCTAATTGAATGCACGATCGCAATCAACCATTGTAGTATGTAAAAATGTAAAAATCTGTATAAATTCGCAAACCCGCATCGGAAAGTAAATCTATTTTGTTTACTAATTGGAGTTTTGCTTGATTTTGGATATTTCCAAGAAGAATATTATTGAATCTTTAGTCATAAAATCAAAAATGGGTTGCAGAGATTTACTTAATTGGCCGGAAGACGTCTTAAAAATTCTGCACGTTGTAAGCTGTTTATTATTAATAATAGTTTATTATCAAAAGCCAAAAAATATTCTTTATTTTCCTAATGTTGAATGCGTTTTTTTGAATTAAAATTAATAAATGATATTTGGGGTTTCTTCGCTTAGGTTTTTTGTGGTCTTGCTTTCGTTTTATTGATGGTCGCCATTGCCCTACCCGTGGAACCCTACCCAAATTTTATATCATTCTCGGGAGCCTTTCCTGCAGATTTGAGCGGTCGAGAGGAGTAAATTATATTATTCATTCCTCAAATATTCCCATTTCCTGAATATTTTTACTTATTTTCTATTAAATATATTAATAACAATTTTTTCATTGACAGTTATATTCAGGCCCTTCACTCTCACTGGTCTATAATTATTTGGATTGCTCTGATTTTGATGATTTTTATTTGCGGTGCGGCTCTACTTTTCCTATTCCTCAAGAGAGACCCTAGAAAGGAGAATAAAAAGGTATTCCTCATCTGCTATGTAGATACAGCATAATAATATCTTATTTTCTCAAATAAATAATACAGTATAAGGACAAGTATTTACACGTACAATTTACATTTACATTTACAATTATTTAACAGAATGTACAAAAGAGTTTGTTAATTTTTGCTAACAGAATTTCGTTTTTCTCTTTTTTCTATCAGCTGTTCATTTACTATTGCATCGGCTCTGCTGTAGCGTTTATCTCGTCTGTCCTAGGAATTATCTACATTACCTATATCTTCAAATTCCATTATTGTACTACATACGTATATGGTGGTCAAATGCGAGATCCCCATAATGCTTGTCATGTTGCAACAACTGACGTCTTCTGGGTCGTGATTACTGCATTTGTAAGTCTAATTTTAGTTTCCCCTGTAAATATGTAATATATTCGTACGTTCCGGTACACTCAGAATTTCCCCCATGAGGTAATTCGTTTGAAAAGTATGGAACCATATCTTTTTCGGTATTTATTCAAATCGGAGAATTTCCGATAATGTCATTTTAAGGAATGTGCATTAATCATTGTCGTTTTTTAATCAAAAGGTTTTCACCTTGGCAGGCTGCGGTTGCTACATTACCTCTGCAGTATACAACTACAAACTTAATAAGCCATGAAGTTGGTTAAACTGAAAGTCAGCGATATACCCGAACTAAAAACATTAAAATATAATTCTAACATTATATATCCTAATATGTATTGGTACATTTAACTATAATATAATCAATTATGACATTATGCGCTTGATTTACTTGGCGTGGGTGGATCTGTGGAGAAAGTTGAGATTTCATGAGAATTCACTACTACTTGCTGTAAATAAATCATTTAAACTTTTGTCATAAACAAATCTGGAACTTTGGGGACACGATTTAGGTCAACCACTTGCCACTTGGTTACATCAGTTTTGCAATGGTTTATTTTAGTTCAATTTCTAATATTGATTCACTATCTAAATACTATCAATACTTTAACTTACCATAATTCCATACTATTATAATTCATAGAATTGATCTATATCTGTGCATCTATCTATTTATGTCAACTTGGATTGAAATGAATATAAATACCAGTGATCGTGATCACGTTACTAAGATATAAAGAAATTGCTTACAACTTTTGTTTGTATGACAAAATCATACACTTTCTGTCTTTTTAAAAAAGTATAGATTTGCGTAGTTATACAAAATCACTTGGAGGTTGTATGATATTGTGCAACATAAGAAAGAAGTGATCTTGCTATTTTTGTGTACAAAGTGGAGTTTATAGTCATTAATTTAAGAAATAATCAAATCCTAATCTTTAATCGTGTGTCGTAAAGATGTTTTGCAAAGAATTGCTCCATTGGCCGGAAGACGTTTTAAAAATCCTTCATGTCGTAAGTTGATCAAACTAAAAAAGATTATTAATTAACTCAAAGTATTTTTGGCTACACAAATTGGCAAAAGTGATTTATTTTTTGAATTTTCACAGGTTTTCTGCGGCTTTGCTTTCATTATGTTGTGTGTTGCAGTGAGCGAACCTTTGGAACCGTACCCTAATTATATTAGATATCCGGGATATTTTGATTCAAGACTGGAAACTAAAGCAGGTTAGAATATACTTTGCATTTAAGATTAACATTTAGGTTTTCTTCAATAAATCTAATATTTTTTTTGAATTGTCATTATTCAGGATATATACAAGCAGTTCGTGCTCACTGGGCTTTTATTTTATGGTGAAGTATAGTTGATATTTCCTTAATTAAATATCGTTAATCTGCTGATTGTCTGATTATGCAATTAAAATACTATATTGTTAAATAGGTTCCTTTTGATTATTGTCCCTTTGGTTTGTGGAATTGTACTTCTTGTCATGTTCCTCATAAGGGACCCCAGAAAAGAGAAGAAAGGGGTATACTTACATTTTTTCTATTTTTCACAATTAAGTGTTTTTAGTCTTTAAAGAAGAATTCGATGTTGTGCTTTTGGTTATACCACTATATTTGTTTTCCTTAATTAGCTCTTGATTTACTATGCATCCGCGGCCGGAATTTGCTTACTTTGTACGATAATTTCAATTTTTTACTTCATCCATGTTGGAAAATTCCGTTATTGCGTCTTATACTGGTCTTCCGGACTTGGTCGAGATCCCTTCAACAAAAAGGAATGCAAACTTGGATCCACGGGATTCTTCTGGGCGTTGTTTTTTGCCTTTGTAAGTCGTTTGTAGTAGTCTCCCTACTTCAAATTTTATGTTGATTTATTATGTTTCTTCATGTTTTAGATTCCTTTTGATAGTTTTTGTAACATCCTACACCCTTTCCCTTGGTTCAGATTTAGTTCCCCCATGGGTATCTGATTTCTCTAATTCGTTTTTTGGTGCAAATATATTACAATGAATTTTCGAAGGAAATAATTAGAGCTTTGTGGAAATATTTGGTAGAAATATCCAATTATTTCGCCAGTTATTTTGGAGTTGATTAAGATATTATCGAGGTTTACTACCAACAGATTTATATATTTACAATTTTTACAAATTAACAAAATAACCGAAAAGCCTCAAAAAAACTAGGACAATTTAGCAATATATACTTCCACCTGTTGTATATATAATACTATAATACTATAACCTTCTAAAATTAACTAAGGCAGGCATGTATACTAATTGTGTCTCTTGTTTTTTCTTATTCACTGAAGATTTTCAGTTTGGCAGGCTGCGGCTCCTATCTTACCTCCGCCTTTTACAATTACAAACTTAAGAAGCCTTGATGTTTAGTCAGTCAACTCTGGAGCACACCTTATGGATTTCAAAATTGAGAGGAGCATTTTGTCATCGAGTTATCGTTACCTCCTTATGTAATACCTTAATCTAGTCCTGATGCGATAATAATTATTTAACTGTTATAAATAATCTGTATATATATGTAGATACTTGAATTAAATGCTCAAAGTCCGCCTTACTTTGTTCTACGAAATCGATTTATACTATTTCAGACTTTCAGCCTCTATTCCGTATTTTACTCTCCAAATGCAAAATGCAAGCTAATGAATGCCTCCGTAGTACAGAGAGCCCTTTCTCACAAAAATTCATAATACGGTGTCTCCCAAGTTATTAGAGCACACTTTTAATGTTCGTAGTATATATATGCAGATAGTACGGGCAATTTTTATGCGTCCTTTTCTGCCCGAGGTGTCGCAAGGAGTCCTAATATATAATTTTGCAAAAATGTCACAGAATTTATTTTCCCGGTTGTCAATGGCTTTTCCAAAATTCACTTCTCAAATAATTTAATACATTTTTATCCATTACAAATGGGAATCCTTTACAAATTCAAAATATATGTTTTTCTAGCTCAATGCAAAATTGTGTCTTTGTAAAACCTTTTTGTTGCGAAAAACTTTAATCAACGATTATTTAAGGTAGCAGCCTCTGGTAGTTGACGTTAACTTGCAATATAACATTTTTCCGATTCCAACCCAGTAAAATGGCTGGCTGCTGTAAAAATATAGGCTCAAAAATCACGCACATTGTAAGAATCAATCTTTTGAACTATACTTTACGCAATTTACTCTCACCATTGTATTAAGATTTGAAATTTTTTGCAACTAATTGTTATGAAAATTCGAAAGTATCATCGAAATGCTATTTATGTATTCATTTATATTTTTTGATAATATATATTCAGGCATTGTGCTGCCTGGCTATCCTGTGTTTTGAGGCATCTCTCATTCCACCTGCACCGGAAGCATATCCAGATGGACGAAAAAATAGGGATTTCATTATATCCGAAGCTTTGTTGGCTGTCGGAGCAACTTTAGGAACCTTCGAATTATTTTTTGGGGAAGAAAAAAGATTTAAAAAGATGGTAAGAGTATGTCAACTTGCTAGAATTTGAAATAAGCTACTTTTGGAATATTTTTATTTACTTCAGCCACTCTTTGTAATGCATTCCTAAAATAATTCGACCACCCTCTGTAACAAATTGCTAAAAAATAATATCTGTTTTACTTAAGGGGGACTCGATGGGTAGCACGGATAGGAGAACGGGTCACCAGTACAAGTTAGACAAAAATGGGTCACA